>MDKI01057271.1:0-24444 GCA_005239505.1 Nicotiana paniculata | reverse complement strand
ATATATATATATATATATATATATATATATATATATATATATATATATATATATATGTTGTTTGTAGATATAATGTAAATAAATGGTATATATTTTGAAGAAATTTTGTAGACATGTTGAAGAAAACTTGTAGATAATTTGTATATAAAGTGGAGGTATTTTGTATATACCTGTTTTGCTACTGCTGGCATGCACTGGTTCTCCGCTAGTGAACTGAAATTGTTGATTGTTCTTGTCTTTTAGTTGGTCATAGTTTTTGGTTGAACTCCCAGCAAACTGAAAGTTTTATATTAGTTAGGATATATATTTTATAGGTGACATAAATAGTTTTGTTAAATGAATAAATTTCAAATATTACCTTTGCATCAACATTATCATTTCGAGTGTTTATCACCTGCAAAACAGCCTTGACTGACTCATTTAGTAGCACTCGAAGGCTACCTAGTTCTTCAAAGACATCTTCCCTAAAATATGCAAGCTCTAACTCAACCTACTTATTTAAAAAATAGAGAGTTAAACTTCAAAATATGGCTTAACATACATTAAAGAACAGATGCAATATTATGTATGCATGTTACCTTCTTAAGACCTCTTTTTAATTATCTAATTTGTTTAAGAATAGACTTCTTGTCCTCTTGTCCAATTGATTCTTGGGGTTCCAATGGAGAAGCAGCAACTTTCGGATCCTCAAAAATATGTTCAACTTCTTCAATTATGTACTCAACTTTTTCAGGCAAAGACATCACATAAAGTTCTTCAGGTGATTCAGTTATGTTGGTGAACTGAATGAGACAAAAAAAATAAATTAGCTTGATTAGGGTAGAATATGTATACAAATTATAGATAATTTTTATTAAATTGTATAAAACATAAATAAGAACTATTTACCTTGATCCATTCAAGTTTGACCATTTTCTCTTCAATTGCAGCTAACCATATCTTGTCCTTGGTAGCTGACCAGTTAAGTATGCGTGGGATTGAATTAGCAACTCTTATAGCTATATCAGTGTTGACGGTGGAGCAACACTCATACAACCATACTTGCAAGGCTAGTGGGAATCCTCGAATGAGATAAGAATGAACAAAAGGATTTAGCTTGTGCCTAACTGATTCAATCAACTGTCTGTAAGACTGAATACCCCACGCATATGATGCATACTATCCTGAATTCACCAAATAAAACCTAAAATGATCTACCAACCCAATATGATCTTTGTCTGAAGGACAAATGAAGAATTCTATGAGGTATAGAATACATAACTTTACTGCATCCTCATCATTTACCCAGCTTTTGTTGGTTACAATCTGTTTTAGGTATGACTTCTCCACTTTTACCTTGTTTGCAAAGTAACTCCTCATTATCTTACTGTCATAATCCGTATTGTAACCAAAGTCTGTCACCTCGGTATAACATCTAAGACCAGCTATAAACGCAAACTCTTTCAATCCAAAATTTAACCTCTGACCCTTTAACTCAGTTGAAAAATAGGAAGCATCAGATGCATTCAATTCATACTTCATAAGAAGATGAAAAGCTTGGTTTTGCATACATAAATTGGGAAATGACAGTAAATAACCAAATCATGTCTTCTTGAATAGCTTTATACCATTTGGAGACAATAACTCTTTAATTTGGCTAGGAACACTAGGTTCACATAATGTCTAAAACCTTAGGACCCCATAATCAACATTATGAGGTACAAAAAAATGTCCATTCTGCACAAAATATAAATAATCTCTAATTAATACAGTGCTTCAATCTAAACAAAAATATATCTACATTTGTAATATAGAATATCTACAAATACATAATACATTTAAAAATAAAAAACAATATAACTACAATTGTGTCACGACCAAAAATCCTAACCCAGGTCGTGATAGCGCCCAACACCGGGGTCAGGCAAGCCAGCAGTTTAGTTACTAGTGCAATTTCCTTAATTGATAAAAACATCCCTACAGTTACCAAATTTTAAAGCTTAAGAACGTTTAAGTGGAAATGGATAAATTAGCCAACTTAAATAAAGGTAGCAATAAGGATCATGAACCAATATATACATTCCCAAAAAAATATAAAGTCTACTAAGTGCCAGGAACTAGTGTCACAAGTCTGCAGGCGAACTAGTAGAATATACGAAAGATGAAATAAATTGTTCTACTGTCTGAAGGAAGTAGACAGAAATAGACAAAAGATAAATCCATAGTGCTGCCGAGAATCTCCAAGGGAAGAAGCTCACCGTGGAGTCAGGTCCAGAATATACTCCCAGGTTCAAGCTCTGTCAGATAACCAGATGCACCAGCCTCAGAACCTATACAATTAAGTACAGAAGTGTAGCATGAGTACATAAACAGATATGTACCCAGTGAGTATCCCACCTAACCTCGAAAAAGAAGTGACGAGAGGTCAACGTGATACTTACTAGGGTCAGACAATGTGAAATGAATACATGCTAATCAGTAATAGCAGTAATGAACAGTAATAAGGAAATGAGCATCAAATAACAATCTCTAGTACCCTCACGCCATCCCTTTTCCATGGAATACAAGCTAATTAACCTTCTTTCTTTCATGAAATCAACAGTTACAATTACACGGCTTCTCATAAATTACCAAACATATAATAGGCTATGAACGTACGGCCGTTACGACTTGAAAAGTAAATGTGCACTACCGAGGGTCGAACGACCTGAACCATGGATGCATCTATCTGCCCCGCTCGCGAATCAAACATGCGACACGGTTAATATAATACTAAGACTACTCCGCTCGCGAATCATTCATGCGACTCAGGTTAATATAATACTAGGGTTGTCCCGCTCGTGAATCATTCATGCGACTCGGGTTCCTGTATAAATACATGATTAGTAGGAGATTCCAGATAATTTAGTAGGGAACATACTGACAGGATGAGAATTTAATAATATCAACTTCAAAGAATAACTTCTTAGTCCTTCACATGTGAGATTCGAGGATATTAGACTACTTAGACCATACGCAAGATCACGGATACAACACATAAACCATGCTTGTGAGTCCTAAACTGCCCGACAAGGAATAATAGTAGCTACGCACGGACTCTTGTCACTTCGTGCGTGCACAGCCCCCGCAAATAAGAACAAACAACCATTTATAATCACCTATGGGGAGAATTCCCTCTTACAAGGTTAGAAAGGGGACTCACCTCACGTCGAACCTACCCCCCCCGGGTCAAGAATGCGCCCAAAACTCCAAACTTGTCGCCCAAGGACTCGAAACTAATCAAACGTTATGTAAATATGTCAAATTATATTCAAAGCATGGAATTCTCCTATTATTTAGTCAAATTCATCATTCTTGAAGAAATCCCAAAATCCAACCCCGGGCCCGCATGCTCCGCTTTCAAAAATTCTCGAAGAAAACACTCACCCATAACCTAAGGATCATTAATATATGATTTTTGTATGATTTCATAGCCAATTCACGGGTAATTCTATAAGTTCTCGAAAGCCCTAGGTTACTACCCAATTCCTTAATTTTCACTAATTAGGTAGTTAAATTCAACTAGGAATTCATGCATTAACTAACTTTAGGGTAGAATTTACTTACCTCTCAGTGACTGGGTCGTGGGGCTCTTTTCCAAGCTCTCAAAATCGTTTATGGTGGAATAAAATGGAGTGAAAATGGGGTAATCCAGCACTTAAAGACCTTACCGCCTACAGGGGTTTCCGCACCTGCGACTCGACGACCGCACCTACGAGCAATAGCTCGCACCTGCGGAAAATGGGACATGTTCCTAGGCTCGCACCTGCGGGCTGGAGTCCGCTCCTACGGCTCCGCACCTGCAGGAATGAGCCCGCACCTGCGAGAACTGGGCAACCCATCTAGGGGTCGCATCTGCGAGGCCTTGTCCGCAGGAGCGGTCTCGCACTTGCGACTAGGAAACCGCACCTGCGGTCACACCAGATCAGGTGCACCAGCAAATGCTTCAGCTGGTTTTTGGCCTCGTTTGGTGCCCAAGAGGCACCTGGGCCCACCCGAGCCCCCGTCCAAATATACCAACAAGTCCCTGTCACAACCCCAAATCCTAAATCGGCCATGATGGCGCCTATCATGGAACTAGGCTAGCCAATAACTCAAATGATCACAATTTCTTTCAAAATCCCATTCCAAAATCCAGGCATTTCATAAATATATAATGTTTACTAAATAAATTAGGCCAATAAACAGTGCCACCAACCCCAAAACCCGGAGCCAACAAGTCATGAGCATCTAGAAGAATAAGTCAAAATATACTATCATAATACAAAACGTCCGAATGAAAGCTAGATACAACAAGAAGGGAAAAACAGAGATGCTGCGGACGCTAAACAACTAACTCTATATCCCGCAAATCCGGCTCCGCGCGGAAAAAGATGGCTAATGCTCGATATCTGCACCTGAATTTGCACACAGAGGTGCAGGGAGTAATGTGAGTACGCCAACTCAGTAGTAATGAAAATAAATCAAGTCTAAGCGGCAAGTAAACACATAACATCAATGCCATCAAATCACAATCTACACAGCCTTACTTTCCAATGGTATACCATAGATGTATGAAATCGTCATGCCTTAAAACAAACTTTTAGAAAAATCCTTTGAAGAATGTATATTTTTGAAACAACTTCAACTGAAAGGTTTAGTGATAAAATGAAATGAATCAAATAGAGGCCCCTCGGGCAAAACATATTTCATAAGCTCAGAGTGAAAGTAGTAAAATCATAAGTAGCCCCTCGGGCAAAACATATATCTAATCAGCCCCTCGGGCAAAACATATATCATAATCAGTCCCTCGGGCATGCCTCACAGTCACTCATAATCAGCCCCTCGGGCTTAACTCACCATCACTCGTAATCAGTCCCTCAGCACCTCACAGTCACTCAGCACCTCGCAGTCACTCATGCCTCCCAATGACTCGTCACTCGGCACTCGGCACTCTGTAGGTACCTGCGCTCACTGTGGGTATGTACAGACTATGGAGGGGCTCCTACAACCCAAGCGCTATAAACAAGCCAAATCATGACATCAATAACTCTCAAGCACTCAGCCTCTCTCATATCATAACATCCTCAAAATATTGGCCCTCGACCTCACTCAGCCAGACACTTTCATCATGCCACTCGGGCCATAAATAAATGGGGTTCTCGACCCAAAATACTTATGATTAACAAGTAGTTTCGCAACTCAATAGTTTCCTAAAAAGGAACATAATTCCAAATTTTCAGTTCGTGCACGCCCCACACTCGTCATCCAATGTGTGTGTCACTCCAAATCTGTGAAAGGATGTAAAGTCCTGGGTTTCATACCCTCAGGATAGGATTTATAACCATTACTTACCTCTACCGGGCCACCACATTAGTCCGCAATGCTCTTGGCCCTAAAATTAGCTCCCATTTGCTCTGAATCTAGCCAAAACCAGTTTACCATCATCAACATATATCAAAGGAACTCAACCCAATCGAAAATTATCAAATTATACAAGAATCTCGAAATTCGGCCAAACCCGAGCCCTGGTCCCACATCTCATAATTCGATAATTTTTAAATCATTAGAATCCTCGTCCTCCCACGATTCTATACATACCAAGAACACTAAAATCGGACCACAATTGCCCACTCAAATCCTCAAAAGAACAATAAATTTCCCATGCACCCCTTCTTCCCCAACTTGTGTTTAATTCAAGAAATTCTATGGTTTAATCACTTAGAAATCGGCATATAAACGAGTTATGAAGTTAAGAACCTTACCTCCAAGTGATTCACTTCAATTCCCTCTTCAATCCTCTCAAAAGTGCTCCCAACTCGTCAACAATGGAGGAAAATATGAGCCAATTTCGCATAACAGGCCTTTTAAATATTCTGCCCAGCTAATATATTTTCTTCATCGATCGCAAACATTGGCACGGGATCACGATTCACAGACCAACCAACCAATGCGATCGCAGACCAAAACACACGATCGTATAGAACAATTCTCCACCCCCACACACGCGCCTCAAAATATACTACGCGATCGCAGAATTCCCACGCGACCGCACTGCCTAACCTGACCAACCTACGCGATCGCAATCCTAACCACGAGATCGCATAGAAAAAAATGCCTGCCCCACTATTTAACCCTACGCAATCGTAAACATTCTCACGAGATCGCGTAGAAGGAAACCAGAACCTCACACCAGTAGAAATCTGTCAAGTTTTCAAGCCAAGAATTGGTCCGTTAATCACCCGAAACACACCCGAGGCCCTCGGGACCTCAACCAAACATACCAACATATCCCATAACATTATTAAAACTTATTTGAGACTTCGATACACCAAAAACCACGCAACAACACCAAAAATTGCATCAAATTCAAGCCTATGAACTTTGAAACTTCCAAATTTCGCCAACTACGCCGAAACCAACCAAAACACCTTCGATTGACCTGAAATTTTGCAGACATATCCAAAATGACATTACAAACCTGATGCAACCTCTGGAATTCCATTCTGACTCTGATAGCCTATTCTCCACTGCCGACCGGAAATAACCAAAAACCAACTTTCGCCAATTCAAGCCTAATTCTACACCGGAAACCACAAAAATATTCTGAAAACACGCCTACATCCCAAATCACCTAAAGAAGCTATCCAAGCCATAAAATCCGCATTCCGAGTTCGTTACCAATAAGTCAACTCTCAGTTGACTGTCTCAACTATTAGGCTACTTTGAGAGACTAAATGCCTCAATTCTCACCATAACCACTCCGGATCCGAACCAACTGACCCAACACAACAAAAATAGGATAGTAATATATAACAAATGCAGAAATGGGGGAAATGGAGTATATCTCATGGAACGACTGGCCGGGACGTTACATCCTCCTCTTCTTAAACAAACGTTCGTCCTCGAACGGGTCTAGAAACATACCTGGAGTCTCAAATAAGTGAGGATATCTGTCCCGCATCTCCCGCTCGGTCTCCCAGGTGGCATCCTCCACCGGCTGCCCTCCCCACTGAACCTTAACTGAAACTATATCTTTAGATCTCAGCTTCCTGACCTGTCGACCCAAAATAGCCACTGGCTCCTCCTCATATGACATATCACCCTCGAGATGAACCGTGATGAAATCCAAAACATGGGAAGGGTCACCAACATACTTCCGGAGCATAGAAACATGAAATACTGGATGAATACTCGATAAACTGGGAGGCATAGCAAGCTTATAAGCCACCTCTCCCCAACCCTCTGAAGCACCTCAAATGGCCCGATGAACCTGGGACTCAGCTTCCCTCTCTTCCCGAATCTCATAACACCCTTCATGGGTGTCACCTTCAGCAACACCTTATCCCCAACCATGAAAGACATATCTCAGACCTTTCGGTCTGCATAACTCTTCTTCCTAGACTGCACCGTGCGAAGCCGCTCCGGAATCAACTTCGCCTTACTCAATGCATCCTGAACTAAGTATGTGCCCGACAACCTAGCCTCGCCCGGCTCAAACCAACCAACCGGAGACCTGCGCCTCATACCACATAAGGACTCATATGGAGCCATCTGGATACTCGACTGATAGCTGTTATTATATGCAAACTCCGTTAGTGGCAGAAACTGGTCCCATGAACAACCAAAGTCAATCACACAAGCACACAACATATCCTATAAAATCTGAATAGTACACTCCGACTGCCTGTCGCTATGGGGTGAAACATTGTCCTCAACTCAACCTGAGTACCCAACTCTCTCTGCACGGCTCTCTAAAACTTAAATGTGAACTGAGTGCCTCTGTCGGAAATGATAGAAACTAGAACCCCACGCAATCGGACAATCTCCTTGATATAAATCTCAGCTAATCTCTCCGAAGAATAAGTAGTACCAACAGGAATGAAGTGCGCGGACTTGGTCAGCCGATCCACAATAACCCATATAGCATCAAACCTCCTCGAAGTCCGTGGGAGTCCAACTACGAAGTCCATGGTGATCCACTCCCACTTCCACTCCGGAATATCAAACCTCTGAAGCAATCCACCAGGTCTCTAGTGCTCATACTTGACCTGCTGACAGTTGAGACACCGAGCCACAAACTCCACGATATCCTTCTTCATCGTCCTCCACCAATAATGCTGCCTCAAATCCTGATACATCTTCACGGCACTCGGATGGATGGAATACCGCAAACTATGAGCCTCTGCTAGAATCAAATCTCGAAGCCCACCTACATTGGACACGCAAATCCGGCCCTGCATCCTCATGACCCCATCATCACCAATAACCACATCCGCGGCATCACCGCGACGGACCCTGGCCTAAAGAACAAGAAAATGTGGATCGTCATACTGGCATGCTCTAATCTAATTGTAAAGAGAAGACCTGGAGGCCACACAAGCCAACACCCGCGGGGGCTCTGATTGATCCAATCTCACCAACTGACCTGATAAGTCCTGAACATCAAGGGCTAATGGTCGCTCTACTACTGGAAGGTAGGCTAGACTCGCCAAACTCTCTGCTCTGCGACTCAAGGCATCGGCCACTACATTGGCCTTCCCCGGGTGATATAAGATAGTGAGTTCATAATCCTTGAGGAGCTCCAACCATCTCCTCTGGCACAAATTCAAGTCCATCTGCCTCAGCAGAAACTGCAAACTATGATGATCAGTGAAAATCTCACACTGCGCTCCATACAAATAATGCCTCCAATTCTTCAAGGCATGAACAATGGCAGCTAACTCAAGATCGTGCTGGATAATTCTTCTCGTGCACCTTCAACTGTCTGGATACGTAGGCAATCACCTTACCATCCTGCATCAATACCTCTCCCAATCCAACTCTAGAAGCATCATAATAATCTGTGTAAGAACCCGAACCAGCTGGCAAAACTAGTACTGGAGATATAGTCAATGCTGACTTGAGCTTCTGAAAGATCTCCTCACACTCATCAGACCATCTGAATGGAGCACCCTTCTGGGTCAATCTAGTCAAAGGTGAAGCAATAGAAGAGAATCCCTCCACAAAGCGATGGTAATATCCTGCCAAACCAAGGAAACTCCTAATCTCTGTAGCTGAGGACGGTCTGGTCCAATTCTGCACCGCCTCTATCTTCTTTGGATCAACCTGAATTCCTTTGCTAGACACCCGTGCCCCAACAAAGCTACCGTGCCAAGTCAAAACTCACACTTGGAGAATTTCGCATAAAGCTTCTCCTCCCTCAACCTCTGCAACACAACTCTCGAATGTTGAGCATGCTCTTCCTGGCTACGAGAATAAACCAGGATGTCATCAATGAACACAATGACGAAGGAATCAAGATAAGGCTGAAACACGCTGTTCATCAATTGCATGAACGCAGCTGGGGCATTGGCCAACCTAAACAACATAACCAAGAACTAATAAGGACCATATCTGGTCCTGAAAGCAGTCTTCAGAATATCAGAATCCCGAATCCTCAACTGATGATACCCAGATCTCAAATCATCAATGCAGGGCAAGGGATACCGGTTCTTCACCGTAACCCTATTCAACTGTCGATAGTCAATACACATACTCATGGACCTATCATTCTTCTTTACGAACAACATCAGTGCACCGCAAGGTGACACACTAGGCCGAATGAACCCCTTATCCAGGAGTTCCAGAAGCTGCTCCTTCAATTCCTTTAACTCTGTTGGTGCCATACGATAAGGCGGAATAGAAATAGGCTGAGTTCCTAACACCAAGTCAATACTAAAATCAATATTCCTGTCAGGTGGTGTGCCTGGCAGGTCTGCAGGAAACACATCCGGAAAGTCACGGACCGCCAAAACTGAATCAATAGCGGGATTCTCACCACCGACATCCCTCACAAAGGCCAAATAAGATAAACACCCTTTCTCAACCATGCGCTGAGACTTCAGGTAAGAAATCACCCTGCTAGGAATATACTCGAAATAACCTCTCCACTCAACCCTCAGACACCCCGGCATAGCTAAGGTCATGGTCTTAGCGTGAAAATCAAGAACAACATGGCATGGAGATAACCGGTCCATGGCTAATATCACGTCAAAATCGACCATGCTGAGTAACAGTAGGTCCACTCGGGTCTCCAAACCCCCAATAGATATCATGCACGACCGATACACACGGTCCACAAAAACAGTATCACCTACCGGAGTCGACACATGAACATAGGTGACTAGAGACTCACGAGGCATATCCAGAAAATCGGCAAAATATGAAGAAACATAGGAATATGTTGAACCAGGGTCAAATAAAGCCAAGGCATCACGGCAACAGACTGAAACAATACCTGCGATTACGGCATCTGAGGCCATGGCATCCGACCTGGCTGGGAATGCATACATGCGAGCCTGACCTCCTACTGCTCGACCTCCCCCTCTAGGGCGACCTCTAGCCGACTGACAACCACCCCTGGCTGCCTGGGAGGGTGGTGAAGTGACTGGAGCCAAAGTCGAGGGCTGGCCCTTCTGCTGAGAAAATCAACCAGAACGGCGGGGACACTGCCTCCACACGTGCCCGAACTCTCCAAACTCAAAGCAACTCCCTAGAGCTGGAGGCGGGCACTGATAGAAACCGTTTGCACCTGTATGGCCACTGGAAGACTCATGCATAGAAGAACCCTGAAATGGGGGTGCTCGAGCTAAACTCTGAGCTGGGAGGGCACTAAATGAAGTGCGGCCTGACTGAGAACCACGGGGACCCTGTCCCGAAGATGCACCACTATATGCTGGGTGGCCTGACCAAGGAGGCCTGAATAAATGAGCCCTACCCTGCTGAAACTATCCCTTGAAGGGAGCACCACTGGAACTGCCCGAACCACAAGGCCTCTTGGCCTTCCTCTCCTCCCGCTCCTAGCGGCGAAGTAACTCGATATCTCGAGCTATGTCAAGAACCTGCTCGAATGAATCACCCGATACTGTCTCCAGAATCATAAGCAACCGAAGCTGATAAGAAAGACCATCCACAAACTTCCTCACCCTCTCCCTATTAGTAGGGACAATCTCAGAAGCATACCAAGCCAACTCGGAGAAACTCATCTCGTACTGAGTAACTGATAACTCTTCCTGGCGCAGCTGCTCAAACTGCCTGAGCTGCTCCTCTCTGTGGGACTGAGGAACATACTTCTCCAAAAAGATCGTGGAGAACTGCCACCAGTTAAGAGATGCTAAACCAACAGGTCTACGCCTCTCGAACGACTCCCACTAGGTAAAGGCAACACCCGCAAATTGAAATGTAGCAAATAAGACCCCACTGGTCTCCAAAATACCCGTGGTACGCAGTATCCTCTGGCACCTATCTAGAAATCCCTGGGCATCCTCGCCCTCTGTACCGCTGAAAGTCAGAGGCTGAAGTCTGCTGAATCTCTCCAACCTGCGATGCTCGTCCTCAGGCATAGCAGGGACCACATAATCCTGGACCGGAGCCACTGGCTGAGCTGGGGCTGCTCCCCCGGCCTGAGCTGTAGAGGCAGTAGAAGACATGGCGACTGCCTGAGCCAAACTGGTGCATACTGTCAATATATAAGACAGGGCCTCCTGAAGACCCGGAATAACCATAGGCACTACTGGTTCCTGAACCTGTCACGCTGGGACAGCATCGTCGGGAACCTGATCATGATCGATAGGGGGATCCTGTGGTGCTGCCCGGCTGCTGCGCGGGTTGGCCCCTACCTCTACCACGGCCTCGATCGTGGCCTCAAACTCTCGTTGGTCTAGCCGATGACTGGTCACTCTGATCGGTATGGCGTGTCCTCACCATCTGTGAGAGAATGAAACAATGTAAGTTCAGATTTCAAGAATCAATAAATCAGCACGAAAGAGTTCAAGAAAGATAGAAATGTTTCCTAAAAGTTCGGCAGCCTCTCAAAGGTAAGTACAGACGTCTCCGTACCAATCCGCAAGACTCTACTAAACCTGCTCATGACCGTTGAGTCCTATGTAACATAGGGCTCTGATACCAAACTGTCACGACCTCAAATCCTAAACCGGCCATGATGGCTCCTATCATGGAACTAGGCTAGCCAATAACCACATGATCACAATTTATTTCAAAATCCCATTCCAAAATCCAGGCATTTCATAAATATACAATGTTTACTAAAAAAAGCAGGCCCATAAACAGTTCCACCAACCCCAAAACCCGGAGCCAACAAGTCATGAGCATCTAGAAGAATAAGTCAAAATATACTATCATAATACAAAACCTCCAAATGACAGGTAGATACAGCAAGAAGGGAAAAATAGAGATGATGCGGATGCTAAATAGCTACCTCTATATTCCGCAAATCCGGCTCCGCATGGAAAAAGATTGCTAAGGCTCGATATCTGCACGTGAATCTGCACACAGAGGTACAGGGAGTAATGTGAGTACGCCAACTCAGTTGTAATGAAAATAAATCAAGTCTAAGAGGCAAGGAAACATATAAAATCAATGAAATAAAATCACAATATACACAACCTTACTTTCCAATGGTATAACATAGATGTATGAAATCGTCACGCCTTAAAACCAACTTCAGAAAAATCCTTTGAAGAATGTATATTTGTTAAAAAACTTCAACCGAAAGGTTTAGTGATAAAATGAAATGAATCATATAGAGGCCCCTCGGGCAAAACATATTTCATAAACTAATAATGAAAGTAGTAAAATCATAAGCAGCCCCTCGGACAAAAAATATATCATAATCAGCCCCTCGGGCAAAACATGTATCATAATCAGCCCCTCTGGCATGCCTCACAGTCAGTCATAATCAGCCCCTCGGGCATACCTCACCATCACTCGTAATCAGTCCCTCAGCACGTCACAGTCACTCAGCACCTCGCAGTCACTCATGCCTCCCAATCACTCGGCACTCGACACTCGGCACTCTGTAGGTACCTATGCTCGTAGGGGTATGTACCGACTCCGAAGGGGATCCCACAGTCCAAGCGCTATAAACAAGCCAAATCATGACATCAATCACTCCCAGGCACTCGGCCTCTCTCATATAATAACATCCTCACAATATTGGCCCTCGGCCTCACTCGGTCAGACACTCTCAACTCGGGCCATAAATAAACGGGGTTCTTGACCCAAAATAGTATTTCATTTCAAGAAATAGTAATATCATCAAATAGGAGTGTCAACACTTTAACAAGAAAGACTGGGTGTAAAATCATAGTTTCAAAGTAGTGAGAATATCAGTAAAATAGCCCCCAAGGGGTAAAAACGGATCGGCACTAGGCCCCAAATATGGCTTACAGCCCAAATGTATCAAATCATAGTAATACTGTAAAACATATGCTTAAAAATCAGTTTAGTAACTCAATAGTTGCCTAAAAAGTATAATTCCAAATTTTCAGTTCATGCACGCCCCACACTCGTCATCCAGTGTGTGCGTCACTCCAAATCCATGAAAGGATGTAAAGTCTAGGTTTCATACCCTCAGGACATGATTTATAACCATTACTTACCTCTACCGGGCCAAAACACTAGTCCCCAATGCTCTTGACTCTCAAATTGGCTCCCGATTGCTCCGAATCTAGCCAAAACCAGTTTAACATCATCAATATATATCAAAGGAACTCAACCCAATCGAAAATTATCAAATTATACAAGAATCTTGAAATTCGGCCAAACCCGAGCCTCCGGCCCACATCTCAGAATTCGATAATTTTTACATCATTAGAACTCTCGTCCTCCTAAGATTCTATACATACCAAGAACACTAAAATCGGACCACAATTGCCCACTCAAATCCTCAAAAGAAAAATAAATTTCCCATGCACCCCTTCTTCCCCAACTTATGTTTAATTCCAGAAATTATATGGTTTAATCACTTAGAAATCGACATATAAACGAGTTATGAAGTTAATAACCTTACCTCCAAGTGATTCCCATAAATTCCCTCTTCAGTCCTCTCAAAAGTGCTCCCAACTCGTCAACAATGGAGGAAAATATGAGCCAATTTCGCATAACAGGCCTTTTAAACATTCTGCCCAGCTAATATATTTTCTTCACTGCGATCGCAAACATTGGGACGCGATCGCAATTCACAGAACGACCAAAAAATGCGATCGCAGAGCAAAACACACGATCGCATAGAACAATTCTCCACCCCCACACACGCGCCTCAAAATACACTACGCGATCGCAAAATTCCCACGCTATCGCACTGCCTAACCTGACCAACCTATGCGATCGTAATCCTAACCACGCGATTGCATAGAAAAAAATGCCTGCCCCACTATTTAACCCTACGCGATCGTAAACATCCTCACGCGACCGCGTAGAAGGAAACCAGAACCTCACACCAGCAGAAATCTTCCCAGTTTTCAAGCCAAGAATTGGTCCGTTAATCACCCGAAACACACCCGAGGACATCGGGACCTCAACCAAACATACCAACATATCCCATAACATCATTCAAACTTAGTAGAGCCTTCAAAACACCAAAAAAACGCAACAACACCAAAAATCGCATCAAATTCAAGCCTATGAACTTTGAAACTTCCAAATTTCGCCAACTACGCCGAAACCAACCAAAACACCTCCAATTGACCTGAAATTTTGCAGACATATCCAAAATAACAATATGAACCTGCTCCAACTTCCGGAATTCCATTCCGTTCCCGATAGCCTATTCTCCACTGCCGACCGAAAATCACCAAAAACCAACTTTCGCCAATTCAAGCCTAATTCTACACCGTACACCACAAAAATATTCTGAACACACTCCTAAGTCCCAAATCACCTATCGAAGCTCTCTGAGCCATAAAATCCGTATTCCGAGGTCGTTTATCAATAAGTTAACTCCTAGTTGACTTTCTCAACTATTAGGCTACTTTGAGAGAATAAATGTCTCAATTATCACCATAACCACTCCGGACCCGAATCAACTGACCCAACACATCAAAAATAAGATAGTAATATATAACAAATTCACAAATGGGGGAAACGAGGTAAATATCACGGAACGACCGGCCGGGTCATTACATCCTCCCCTTCTTAAACAAATGTTCGTCCTCGAACGGGTCTAGAAACATACCTGGAGTCTCGAATAAGTGAGGATCTATGTCCCGCATCTCCTGATCGGTCTCTCAGGTGGCATCCTCCACCGACTGCCCTCTCCACTAAACCTTTACTAAAACTATATCTTTAGATCTCAGCTTTCTGACCTGTCGACCCAAAATGGCCACCCGCTCCTCCAAATATGACATATTACCCTCGAGCTGAACCGTGCTGAAGTCCAAAACATGGGAAGGGTCACCAACATACTTTCGGAGCATCGAAACATGAAATACTGGATGAATACTCGATAAACTAGGAGGCATAGCAAGCCTATAAGCCACCTCCCCAACCCTCTGAAGCACCTCAAATGGCCCAATGAACCTGGGACTCAACTTCCCTCTCTTACCGAATCTCATAACACCCTTCATGGGTGACACCTTTAGCAACACCTTAGCCCCAACCATGAAAGACACATCTCAGACCTTTCGGTCCACATAACTCTTCTTCCTAGACTGCACCATGTGGAGCCGCTCCTGAATCAACTTCGCCTTACACAATGCATCCTGAACTAAGTATGTGCCCAACAACCTAGCCTCGCCCGGCTCAAACCAACCAATCGGAGACCTGCGCCTCCTACCACATAAGGCCTCATATGGAGCCATCTGGATACTCGACTGATAGTTGTTACTATATGCAAACTCCGCTAGTGGCAGAAACTGGTCCCATGAACCACCAAAGTCAATCACACAAGCACGCAATATATCCTCTAAAATCTGAATGGTACGCTCCGAATGCCCATCGTTCTGAGGGTGAAAAGTTGTGCTCAACTCAACCTGAGTACCCAACTCTCGCTGCATGGCTCTCTAAAACTTAGATGTGAACTGAGTGCCTCTGTCGGAAATGATAGAAACTGGAACCCCATGCAATCGGACAATCTCCCTGATATAAATCTCAGCTAACCTCTCCGAAGAATAAGTAGTACTAACAGGA
The DNA here is from genome assembly GCA_005239505.1 of Nicotiana paniculata. NCBI lineage: Eukaryota > Viridiplantae > Streptophyta > Magnoliopsida > Solanales > Solanaceae > Nicotiana > Nicotiana paniculata. The sequence goes on along the minus strand of MDKI01057271.1, from coordinate 8,478 downwards.
ATGAAGTGTGTGGACTTGGTCAGTCTATCCACAATAACCCATATAGCATCAAACCTCATCGATGTCCGTGGGAGTCCAACTACGAAGTCCATGGTGATCCCTCCCACTTCCACTCCAGAATATCAAATCTTCGAAGCAATCCACCAGGTCTCTGGTGCTCATACTTGACCTGCTGACAGTTGAGACACCGAGCCACAAACTCCACGATATCCTTCTTTATCGTCCTCCACCAATAATGCTGCCTCAAATCCTGATACATCTTTGCGGCACCCGGATGGATGGAATACCGCGAACTATGAGCCTCTGCTAGAATCAAATCTCGAAGCCCACCTACATTAGGCACGCAAATACGGCCCTGCATCCTCATGAACTCATCATCACCAATAGCCACATCCCTGGCATCACCGTGATGGACCCTATCCTGAAGAGCAAGCAAATGTGGATCATCATGCTGGAGTGCTCTAATATGATCTTAAAGAGAAGACCTGGAGGCCACACAAGCCAAACCGCGGGGGATATGATAGATCAAATCTCACCAACTGACCTGCTAAGGCCTGAACACAAGGGATAATGGCTTCTCTGCTACTGGAAGGCAGGCTAGACTTCCCAAACTCTCTGTTCTGCGACTCAAGGCATCGGCCACTACATTGGCCTTCCCCGGGTGATATAAGATAGTGATGTCATAATCCTGTAGGAGGTCCAACTATCTCCTCTGGCGCAAATTCAAGTCATTCTGCCTCAGCAGATACTGCAAACTGCAATGATCAGTGAAAATCTCACAATGCGCTCCATACAAATAATGCCGCCAAATCATCAAGGTATGAACAATGGCAGCTAACTCAAGATCGTGCATTGGATAATTCTTCTCGAGCAGCTTCATATTTCTGGACGCATAAGCAATCACCCTACCGTCCTGCATCAATACCTCTCCAAGCCAACTCAAGAAGCATCACAATAAACTGTGTAAGAACCTAAACCAGCAGGCAAAACTAGTACTGGAGTTGTAGTCAATGCTGACTTGAGCTTCTGAAAGATCTCCTCACACACATCAGACCATCTGAATGGAGCACCCTTCTGGGTCAATCTGGTCAAAGGTGAAGCAATAGAAGAGAATCCCTCCACAAAGCGACTGTAATAACTTGCCAAACCAAGGAAAATCCTAATCTCTCTAGCCGAGGACGGTCTGGGCCAACTCTACACCGCCTCTATCTTCTTTGGATCAACCTGAATCCCCTCACTAGACACCACGTGCCCCAAGAAAGCTATCGAACCAAGCCAAAACTCGCACTTGGAGAATTTCACATAAAGCTTATCCTCCCTCAACCTATGTAATACAACTCTCAAATGCTGAGCATGCTCTTCCTGGCTACGAGAATAAACCAGGATGTCATCAATGAACACAATGACAAAGGAATCAAGATAAGGCTGAAACACGTTGTTCATCAATTGCATGAATGCAGCTGGGGCATTGGTCAGCCCAAACGACATAATCAAGAACTCATAATGACCATATCTGGTCCTGAAAGCAGTCTTCAGAATGTCAGAATCCTGAATCTTCAACTGATGATACCCAGATCTCAAATCAATCTTGGAAAAAACTCTGGCTCCCTGAAGCTGGTCAAACAAATCGTCAATGCGGGGCAAGGGATACTGGTTCTTCACAGTAACCCTGTTCAACTGCCGATAGTCAATAAACATACGCATGGACCCATCTTTCTTCTTTAGGAACAACACTGGTGCACCCCAAGGTGACACACAAGGCCAAATGAACCTCTTATCCAGGAGTTCCTGAAGCTGCTCCTTCAATTCCTTTAACTCAGCTGGTGTCATACGATAAGGCGGAATGGAAATAGGCTGAGTGCCTGACACCAAGTCAATACCAAAATCAATATCCTTGTCAGATGGCATGCATGGTAGGTCTGCAGGAAACACATCCGAAAAGTCACGGACCACCGGAACTGAATCAATAGCAGGAGTCTCACCACCGACATCCCTCACAAAGGCCAAATAAGATAACCACCCTTTCTCAACCATGCGCTGAGCCGTCAGGTAAGAAATCACCTTGCTAGGCATATACTCGGAAGAACCTCTGCACTCAACCCTCGGACACCCCTGCATAGCTAAGGTCACGATCTTAGCATGACAATCAAGAACAACATGGCATGGAGATAACCAGTCCATGCCCAATATCACGTCAAAATCGACCATGCTGAGTAATAGTAGGTCCATTCGGGTCTCTAGACCCCCAATAGATATCATGCATGACCGATACACACTGTCCACAACAACTGTATCACCCACCGGAGTCGACACATGAACAGAGGTGACTAGAGACTTACAGGGCATATCCAGAAAACCGACAAAATATGAAGAAACATAGGAATATGTAGAACTAGGGTCAAATAAAGCCAAGGCATCACGACAACAGGCTGAAACAATACCTGCGATTATGGCATCTGAGGCCATAGCATCCGGCCTGTCTAGGAATGCATACAGGCGAGCTTGACCTCCCCCTGCTCGACCTCCCCCTCTAGGGCGGCCTCTGGCTGACTGACCACCACCCCTGAGGGGCTGGGTAGGTTGTGAAGTGACTGGAGCCAAAGTCGAGGCTGACCCCTATGCTGAGAAGATCCACCGGAATAGCGGGACACTGCCTCCACATGTGCCCGAACTCTCCACACCCAAAACAACTCCCTGGAGCTGGAGGCGGGGACTGATAGAAACCCCTAGCACCTGTACGGCCACTGGAAGACTCATGCATAGAAGAACCCTGAACTAGGGGTGCTCGAGCTGCACTCTTAACTGGGGGTGCTCGAGCTGCACTCTGAGCTGAGAACCACGGGGAACCTGCCCCGAGATGCACCACTATATGTTGGGTGGCCTGACCGAGGAGGCCTGAATGAACGGCCCCTACCCTGCTGAAACTATCCCTTGAAGGGAGAACCACTAGAACTGCCCAAACCACGAGGCCTCTTGACCTCTCTCTCCTCCCGCTCCTAGCGGCGAATGGACTCGATATCTCGATCTATGTCAACAACCTGCTAGAGTTAAGCACCCAATACTCTCTCCCGATTCATAAGCAATCGAAGCTGATAAGAAAGACCATCCATAATCTTCCTCACCCTCTCCCTATCAGTAGGGACAATCTCAGAAGCATACCTAGTCAACTCGGAGAACCTCATCTCGTACTGAGTAACTGAACTCTCCCTTGCGCAGTTACTCAAACTGCCTGAGCTGCTCCTCTCTGTTGGACTGAGGAACATACTTCTCCAAAAAGATCGTGGAGAACTGCCGCCAGGTAAGAGGTGCTGAACCAACCGGTCTACACCTCTCGAACAACTCCTACCAGGTAAAGGCAGCACCCGCAAACTGAAATGTAGCAAATGAGACCCCACTGGTCTCCAAAATACACGTGGTACGCAGTATCCTCTAGCACATATCTAGAAATCCCTGGGTGTCCTCGCCCTCTGTACCGCTGAAAGTCGGAGGCTAAAGTCTTCCGAATCTCTCCAACCTGCATTGCTCGTCCTCAGGCATAGTAGGGACCCCATAATCCTGGACTGGAGCAACTGGCTGATTTGGGGCTACTCCTTGTGCCTGAATACCCTGTGCAGCCTGCTCAGTTGCTCAGGCAGCTGGAGTTGGGTTGCCTCCCCGGCCTGAGCTGTATAGAAGTAGAAGACATGGCGACTGCCTGAGCCAAACTGGTGCATACTGTCAATATCTGAGACAGGGCCTCCTGAAGACTGGAATAACCATAGGGACTACTGGGGCCTGAGCCTGTCCCGCTGGGACACCATCGGCGGGAACCTGATCATGATCGATAGAGGGATCCTATGGCACTGCCCCGGATGCTGCGTAGGCTGGCCCCCTACCTCTACCACGGCCTCGAACTCTCGCTGGTCTAGCCAATGACTGGTCACTCTGATCGGTACGGCGTGTCCTCACCATCTGTGAGAGAATGAAACTATGTAAGTTCAGATATCAAGAATCAATAGATCAGCACGAAAGAGTTCAAGAAAGATAGAAATGTTTCCTAAATGTTCGGCAGCCTCTCGAAGATAAGTACAGACGTCTTTGTACCGATCCGCAAGACTCTACTAAACTTGCTCATGACTGTTGAGTCCTATGTAACCTAGGGCTCTGATACCAAACTGTCACGACCCCAAATCCTAAACCGGACGTGATGGCGCCTATCGTGGAACTAGGGTAGCCAATAACCACATGATTACAATTTCTTTCAAAATCCCATTCCAAAATCCTAGCATTTCATAAATATACAATGTTTACTAAATAAAGCAGACCAATAAACAGCGCCACTAACCCCAAAACACGGAGCCAACAAGTAATGAGCATCTAGAAGAATAAGTCAAAATATACTATCATAATACAAAACCTCCAAATCAAAGCTAGATACAACAAGAAGGAAAAAACACAGATGTTGCGGACGGTAAACAACTACCTCTATATCCCGTAAATCGACTCCGCGCAGAAAAAGATAGATAATGCTCGATATCTGCACCTGAATCTGCACACAAAGGTGAAGGGAGTAATGTGAGTACGCCAACTCAGTAGAAATGAAAATAAATCAAGTCTAAGCGGCAAGGAAACACATAAAATCAATGCCATCAAATCACAATATACACAACCTTACTTTCCAATGGTATAACATAGATGTATGAAATCGTCATGCCTTAAAACCAAATTCAGGAAAATCCTTTGAAGAATGTATATTTTTGAAACAACTTCAACCAGAAGGTTTAGTGATAAAATGAAATGAATCATATAGAGGCCCCTCGGGCAAAACATATATCATAATCAGCCCCTCGGGGAAAACATGTATCATAATCAACCCATCGGGCATGCCTCACAGTCACTCATAATCAGCCCCTCGGGCATACCTCACCATCACTCGTAACCAGTCCCTCAGCACCTCACCGTCACTCAGCACCTCGCAGTCGCTCATGCCTCCCAATCACTCGACACTCGGCACTCTGTAGGTACCTGCGCTCACTGGGGGTATGTACAGACTCCGAAGGGGCTCCTACAACCCAAGCGCTATAAACAAGCCAAACCATGGCATCTGTCACTCCCAGGAACTCGGCCTCTCTCATATCATACATCCTCACAATATTGGCCCTCGGCCTCACTCATTCAGACACTCTCATATGCCACTCGGGCCATAAATAAATGGGGTTCTCAACCCAAAATAGTATTTCATTTCAAGAAATAGTAATATCATCAAATATGAGTGTCAACACTTTCACAAGAAAGACTGAGTTTAAAATCATAGTTTCAAAGTAGTGAGAATATCAGTAAAATAGCCCCCAAGGGGTTAAAACAGATCGGCACTAGGCCCCAAATATAGCTTACAGCCCAAATATATCAAATCATAGTAATACTGTAAAACATATGCTTAAAAAGCAGTTTCGCAACTCAATAGTTGCCTAAAAAGGAACATAATTCCAAATTTTCAGTTCGTGCACGCCCCACACTCATCATCCAGTCTGTGCGTCACTCCAAATTTGTGAAAGGATGGATAGTCTGGGGTTCATACCCTCAGGACAGGATTTATAACCATTACTTACCTCTACCGGGCCACAACAATAGTCCGCAATGCTCGTACCTTCAAATTGGCTCCCGATTGCTCCGAATCTAGCGAAAGCCAGTTTAACATCATCAATATATATCAGAGGAACTCAACCCAATCGAACATTATCAAATTATAAAAGAATCTCGAAATTCGGACAAACCCGATCCCCAGGCCCACATCTCGGAATTCGATAATTTTTACATCATTAGAATCCTGGTCCTCCCACGATTCTATACATACCAAGAACACTAAAATCGGACCACAATTGCCCACTCAAATCCTCAAAAGAAGAATAAATTTCCCATGCACCCCTTCTTCCCTAACTTGTGTTTAATTCCAGAAATTCTATGGTTTAATCACTTAGAAATCGACATATAAACGAGTTATGAAGTTAAGAACCTTACCTCTAAGTGATTCCCTTCAATTCCCTATTCAATCCTTTCAAAAGTGCTCCCAACTCGTCAACAATGGAGGAAAATATGAGCCAATTTCGCATAACAGGCCTTTTAAACATTCTGCCCAGCTAATATATTTTCTTCACTGCGATCGCAAACATTGACATGCGATCACGGTTCACAGACCAACCAACCAATGCGATCGCAGACCAAAACACGCGATCGCATAGAACAATTCTCCACCACCACACACGCGCCTCAAAATACACTACGCGATCGCACTGCCTAACCTGACCAACCTACGTGATCGCAATCCTAACCACGCGATCACACTGCCTAACCTGACCAACCGGCCCAGTTTTCAAGCCAAGAATTGGTCCGTGAATCACCCGAAACACACCTGAGGCACTCGGGCCTCAACCAGACATACCAACATATCCCATAACATCATTCAAACTTAGTTGAGCCTTCGAAATACCAAAAACAACGCAACAACACCAAAAATCGCATCAAATTCAAGCTTATGAATTTTGAAACTTCCAAATTTCGCCAACTATGCCGAAACCAACCAAAACACCTCCGATTGACCTGGAATTTTGCAGACTTATCTAAAATGATATTACGAACCTGGTCTAACTTCCGGATTTCCATTCCGACTCCGATAGCATATTCTCCACTGCCGACCGGGAATCACCAAAAACCAACTTTCGCCAATTCAAGCCTAATTCTACACCGGACACCATAAAAATATTCTGAACACACTCCTAAGTCTCAAATCACCTAACGAAGCTATCCGAGCCATATAATCCGCATTCTGAGATTGTTTACCAATAAGTCAACCCTTAGTTGACTTTCTCAACTATTAGGCTACTTTGAGAGACTAAATGCTTCAATTCTCACCATAACCACTCCGGACCCGAACCAACTGACCCAACACAACAAAAACAGGATAGTAATATATAACAAATGCAGGAATGGGGGAAACAAGGTAAACCTCACGGAACGACCAGCCGGGTCGTTACAGTCCCAAATCATAATACAGACTAGCTCGAGCCTTCGTAACACCCGCAACAACGCTAAAACTCAAAATCACACCTCAAAACCCCTAGAACCAAACTTAGGAACTTTAAGTTTTCTTGAATTCGCTAAAAATGCGCTGAACCGACCTATACTACTCGGAATGACACCAAATTTTACAGGCAAGTCATAAATGACATAACGAAACTATTCCCGATCTTGAAATTCCGTTCGGACCTCGATAACACAAAAACATGTCCCAAACCACAACATGAACTTAAGGAACTCTTATTTCAATACTGGGCGCCGAAACGCTCCTGGGTCATCCGAAACCCATTCCGAACATACGCCTAAGTCCGAAATCATCATATGAAGCTACCGGTACTGTCGAAACTCGATTCCGAGGTCGTTTACTAAAAATGTTGACCGAAGTCAAATTTGGCCTTAAAGGCCAACTTGAAGGAACCAAGTGTTCCAATATCGCTCTAAACACTTCCGAAACCCGGACCACCTGCCCCCACAAGTCATAAATCACAATAAGCCGCTATGGGAAGTTTCACTTAGAGGAACGGGGTCCGATAACGCAAAACGACCGGACGGGTCGTTACAAATTGTTTACAATATATCTACAATTTTAAACAGATTCATAAAACTACAACAAATCTTCAAAATGTAGACAAATAATCTACAAAACAGAAAAACCACAGATTATTGAGATTTTTAAGAATTAAAACAAACGAAATACCTAGTGTAGAAATTACTAAATTCTTACCTTCACTAATGATTTTTGTTGAACATTCTTAGGAGATTTTACAGTAGGAGCTTTTTTTGGAGTTTTTGCAGTGGAAGACACTTTAGATTTCTTTGCAGGTTTAGTGACGGGTACATGTTCTACAAAATCATCATCAAACTCTATTTCTTTTCCATTCCTTTTCGCTGGTTTGATTTGCCTCGAAGATTCACCAGCATCAAAATCATGTTTTTGTTTAGTTCTAGCTTCTTCCCTAGCTTGACGAGGGGAAAGACTATGCTTCTTCTCTTCACTTGCATGAGCCTATTTTTCATGCTTTTTCGGTGAATGTGGTGATAATACACCCAAATCGAAAGAAGGAATATCTGCTTCTTTAGCTTTTTTACGGTTGTTCTTTGAAGCTTTGTTCTTCTTCATTGAGAATCTTTGAAGCTGGTCGTTAATGGGTGTATGAACTTTGAAGAATAGTCAAAATTTTGAATGGTTGTAGAAGGCAGAACTTGAGAATAGGCGTTAATGGTGGGGGTTCCAAATTTTCTCTAGTTTTAGCAGAGGAAATAATGGGTGTTTGAAGAGGAAATCGTGGGGTGTGAGGTGATACGTGGGTGAGGGTGTGGCATTTGGAGAGAAAAACGTGGGGGAGTGGGAATATATGGTAGAGTTAAATTAGGAGTGTAATTAATAACGGTAAAACCCCTAAAATGTATATAAATGGTAATTAG
>ML359799.1:950-115531 GCA_005239505.1 Nicotiana paniculata | reverse complement strand
ATATATATATATATATATATATATATATATATATATATATATATATATATATATATATATATATATATATATATATATATATATATAAGAAGGAAAAACAAAGGAAGGAAAAATAAGGTGTTGTGAATAAAGGAAAGGTTAGGTGTCGAATGAAAAGTGAAGAAAGGATGGAAAAAGTTTTTGAAGGAAGTATGCTTTAATTGTTTCAAATTGTAGTGCTTAGGGAGGTTTTGAGTCACTCTTATCCAAATTGTGCCCTACCTTAACCAAAAGACTAAACTACAACCCTTTAAGTCCTAACTAATTTTGAACTAAGTATGTCTACATTAGTGGAGAAATACATGAAGGGCAAGCCTATGGTACTACTTGTGTGCAATTGAACATTCTTTTTTGAGAGAGAGTTAATTCTTTCCATTTGATATCTCATTTATGTTTTGAATTGTAATTTATGAGTGTGGGATTCTCTCTTAAGTGCGGGGGCACATGAGATTTGAGTTTTGAATTTAATACGATTTTTAATTGGGGGGAATGAACAAGGGAAGATAATTGTGATAGAGAGGCAAATTTTGAAGCTTTAGTGTCATGACTTGGTTGCTACGTTGATTGATGTAGTGTTTGAGCAGTTGAATTGAAATAAAATTTGTGAGAAGTTGGTGATTCATATACTTTGGATTAATTGTTGGTACCAAACAAAGTCATTTGATTGTGCTTAAGTTGAACCTTTTTGACTTGAAATGATGTTTGGTATGTCATTGAGCTTGATTGGTGAATTTATTGAAGGATGTTCTTAGTTGTTGAATTGCTTGAGCACAAGCAATAATTTAAGTTTTGGGGTTTGATAAGTTGTTATTTTACCAACTTATCTCCTCTTGATACTTAGGTTTTTGTATGATATTATTGAGAAACTAAGGCATTTTCTGAGGTTTATTTGCATATTTCAGCTATCAAGTGATTTAGAGAAGAAATAGAAGAAAACAAGTCAAAAAGTATTTAAAGGAGAAAATTTAACTGTTGTCAGGGAATGCTCTATGTAATTGCGTAAGGCTATAGGCGATCGCGGAAGTCCAGGATCACAAAGCTATGCGAACGCAATTGATTTTGTGCGAACACGTAAAAGAAAGACAGTTCAGCGGCTGGTTAACAATGAACTGCGATCGCTGAAGATTATAGGCGATCGCAGAAGTCCAGGATAGTGAAGTTGTACGATAGCGGTTGAAAATATGCGATCGCTATTAAGTAAAATGGTCAGCCTGGTCAAATGCTCTATGCGAATGCAGGCATTGTCACGCGATCGCGTAGTATGTTTTCTCGGCAGATTTTGGGCAGACTTGGAAATCCACATCTCCTCAACTCCAAACCGACAAATACACGACCTAGCTCATCTTTGGCAGATCTTTGGCTTAGTTTTTAGTCTTTAGACTAGAGAGAACAAGTTTGGAAGCTAGAGTTATTGCACACACACTTAGGTCTTGAAGATTTGAAACTTTTGGTTGAGAATTTCTTACTCATTTATGCTCATTTCTTCATTTCCTTGCTTTGTATTGAATATTTAAGTGTAGTATTTTTTCCAACACTTGAATCTTGTTTATTGGAATATTCATATTTAAAGTATGGACTAAATATATTGTTGTTCTTACGTATTGAACGACTTTTATTTATTACGAAGTGAGTTATTGATTCTTTAATTATTCTTGTTCTTTAATGATTCCAAAGAGATTAGCTAACCCTAGGACTCGCTCATTAACTTCTAATTAATTTTGGGAAAGATATTTGGGGTTAGAAAAGATTAATTAACAAGAACTTGAGGTTTTAACCCTCATTTTATAGATTCTACCTAGGGGTAGGATTGATCTACTTGTAGCCATATCCGGGTGTGCCTTATCTCTTAACTGTTTTAGGGATAATTCAATTAGGAAGTCTAGTTAGTCTTCGGAAGAAGCTAATATAGAATTATTACCGGAAGCCAATTAACATAAAACTCGCTCATATTTGTAAAATCGTGAAATACATTAGATCATTACTTGAGTGTAATTTCCGATGCATACATGCTTGTAGCCATTGATCATTTTATTTGCTTTCTAGGTTAGTTTACATTATCGCATTTAGCTATAATATTTTCACAATCAAATTTTAAGTGTTTGGCATTGCACAATAAGTGATAATTCTCTTACACTCCTAATCGCCTACATATTGTTCTCTGTGGAATTCGACCCCGACTCATAGTTGGGTAAATTATATTGCATGTGACCGTGTTCATTTACTTTTTAGTAGTAGATTTGGACGTCATCAGGCTCGCTGATGCGGTTAGGACCTCGCACCTGCGATCCCAGCTGGGCAAAGACAATTTTGCATCTACGATTCAAACCTTGCTTATGGGAGTCCGTACATGCGGCCAATCCCACCGCATGTACGATGACACCAAAAATAGCCCATGTCACGACCCGAAATCCTTAAGGTCGTGATGGCGCCGGACATCATTGTCAGGTAAGCCAATCATTAATTAATTGAAATAAATTTCCGGTTTTTAACATTTATAAAAAATAAAAACAAAACATGTCCTTTCACTTTATTACATATTTACCAAATAAAATCTGTTAATTAAAACAATTGTTTGAATAATACACTTTAGAAAATATATCCCAACACACCCCAAAACCCGGTGTCACAAGTACATGAGCAATTTCTAAGAATTTATACAATCATTACAAAGCCTGTCCGAAATACAAATTGGACAAGGGAATATAAACTGAAAGTAAATACAGTACGAGCGAGACTCTGTCAGTTGCGGATCGCCTCCGGATGATGCAGCTCGCTTAAGTCTCTGAATCCTCCACATTGCTATGAAAATAACTGTGCAATAAAATGCACAACAAGTGTATCATGAGTACAAAAACAAATTGTACTCAGTAAGTTGCCCGCCTAACCTCAGAGAGGTAGTGACGAGAGGTCGAAGTAGACACTCACTAAGGGCCAGCAAATTAATTAACAGCACATGATAAACACGGTAGGCATGTGAATGTAGTAAAAAAACAATATATATAAGGACACTGAAATCCAAGTAAATACTGGGAATAAACAAACAGTTACCACTTCCTCATTTTCCCCTGAATATTTTAAATAAATAATTTCCTCTTTGTTTTTCCCCAAATAACCTTGTCACTTTTTAAAATCCATGAAAAACATTTAACAATTTAGCATGCACATACGGGATAAGGAAAACCGTCCTGAGCCATCATAATAATCAACTATGTACACTGCCGAGGATTGAACGGCCCGTACCAAAAGTGCTCCTCTCAATAAAATACTCATGACTATGCACTTGTGCGGATCGAACGGCCCATACCAAAATTGCATCTCTCAATATAACAATCATCTCTGTGCACTGCCGAGGATCCAACGGCCCGTCCCATAAGTACACCTCTCAATATAATAATCATGTCTATGCACTGCCGAGGATCGAACAGCCCGTACCAAAAGTGCATTTTAAATCCGTCGTGGCGTACGGCCTGCTCCCATGAGAGTGGGGGAAATAACACTCCGCTCGCGGAATGTAATATGTGAAGCGGTCACATGCAGACATGCACAATCAATAATCCACCCCAAATACGTCAGGAACACAAATACTCAAGTAAATGACCGATTTCTCTTTAAAAACCACAAAATAGCATTTAAATCCTTTTTCGAAAATCACTTCCCATGTTTTCATAATGTTTAATAATACAACCTTATCCGGAAATACAATTGACCGCGAAGGAAAATCAAATCTCTTTTTAGATGATTAAGAAAATAAACTCTAATCTTCCTTAGTCATTCGATTACAATTTCGATTATATTAGCAGTCTAATATTGCAGACAAGATCACAGATACAACAGGTAAGGCATGCTAGTGGGTCATAGGCTACCCGAACATGGCATAACAGTAGCTACGCACGGACTCCCGTCACCTCGTGTGTACGTATCCCCCCCGAAAATAGTACACATAGTTAATTAGTTCACCTAGGGGGACAATTCCCCCTCACGAAGTTTGAAAGGAGACTTACCTTGCTCCGAAATTCCATAACCGGCTTCCAAGCCCTTCCGATGACTCCAAATGTCACAAAACGCTCCGAAACTATCCAAACAACGACAAACCAGTGAAAATATACTCTAATATTTGCAACAATTCCAAATTATATAATTTCCCAACTCCGCTCAGTGAAATGACCAAAATGCCCTCGGGCCCACGTGCCTAGAAATGCAAAATTTCTCGAAAATATACCCTACCCATAGCTTTACTAACTCGAATATACAATTTACTCAAATATTCATGCTCAATTCGTGGTAGAAATCAAAAATACCAATTTTTAGGTCTTTCCTCCAAACTCCCAATTTTCTACCTATTTCCATGTCTAATTCATGCAAATAGTCGTGTACTTAAAAACGGGAGGAATTTACTTACCTGGTGATGCTTGGTGAAAAACCCCTCTTGAAGCTCCCAAAAATCGTCTAAGACATGAGAAAATGGGTGAAATAAACTAACTCCACGCTTTTAAACAATCTGCCCAGGCTACTGCCCATCCTTCTTCGCGAACGCAGCTGCTCCATCGCGTTCGCGAAGCCCAGAAATCCAAGCCCAAGATCTTACTCTTCATGTTTGCACACCAAAGAGTGCGTTCGCATAGCCTCCTTGAGCTAACACCCCGCGTTCGCATAGGTCAAAGGGCCCCCAGGCCCCTGGTTCCCCTTTCCTCTATGCGTTCGCACTCCCTTTTCCGCGAATGCACAAGACAAATCCAGCAGCCCTCGAATTTCCTTTTATGGGATTGCACACAAGGGACCGCGATCGCGTAGCACACCAGAAGACAGCAGCAACAAAACAGGGAAAAATGGTCCAAACTCATCCCGAAACACACCCGAGTCACCCGGGACCCCGTCCAATCACACGACTCAGTCCCATAACATCCCACGAACTTGTTCGACGCTTTAAATCACATCAAACAACGCCGAAATCACGAATCACACAAAAATTAAAACTTTATGAACTTTGAAATTCAAACGTCAACATCCGACGCCGAAACCTATCAAATCACATCTGATTGACCTCAAATTTTGCACACAAGTCATATTCGACATTACGGACATACTCCGGAATTGCATTCCGACCCCGATATCAAAATTTCCAATTCCGGTCGGATTTCTCAAAAACCTTCAAATTCCTATCTTTAGCCCAATGACTTCAAAATGACCTCTGGACATCCGAATTCACTTCCGATCGCGCTCCCAACTCCATAATCACCTTACGAAGTTATTCCCAGACGCAGAATCCCAAATAGACATCAATAACTCTAAAATGCACTTCAAGCCCAAATTTATGAAATTCTTGTAAAATGCTAACTTCCACAATATGCACAGAAACGCTCCCAAATTATCCAAAACCCGATCCGGGCATACGTCCAAGTCCGAAATCATCATACGAACCTACAGGATCCTTTAAATCCTGATTAGGAAGTCGTTTACTCAAAATTCCAATCTTAGTTGATTCTACCAACTTAAGGCTTCTGAAATGAGAATTATTTTTTCCAAATCAACTCTAAACTTTCCGAAATTCGATTCCGACCACATCTGCAAGTCATAATACCTGAAATGGAGTTGGTCACGACTTCAAGCCGCTGAACGACGCACTAGAGCTCAAAACGACCGGTCGAGTCATTACATTCTCCCCCACTTAAACCGACGTTCATCCTCGAACGTGCTAAGAACTGCTCTGGAGTTACCTGAAATCACCGTTTAACTCCTCGAGCACCTGCCCGTGCTACCACAACCCAATTGAGAACATTAGCTTGATCAAATCTGTAGATTCCTTATTTTATCCATATAATAAGCTCATAACCTAGTTCCTAAACTTGAAATTCTCTGTCAGTCCTAGTTCCAATACATAAACACCGTATCATCCACCACACGATATACCAGAACATGACTGCATACTTTTACCGACTCAGCACCATGCACCACATAACTCATCATCTGACCACAATGACGTTCCCTGAACCTTAATAGCAAAAATTCCACGAATCAGGTGCTCCCAATGCACCTCATGATATATATACATACATCCTACTATAATGTTGACGATACCCTAAACACGGAGGAGATGTGTAGAAATTCATACCCAACTGTAAAGTTAACAAATCGTTGAATATCTCATCTTGATTAGAATAATCACCTCATTATGAACCTGAATAATGGTATTTGTTCTTTAATATACACTTCACATAACATAATTGCACTTATCCCTGATCCAAAAATCTCGTCTCACCCAGTATGAACTGCTCAGAGAAAAAAATCACCCCGAACATGACCAACAGCCTCACATGATACCACATCGCGCCAATAGGCCATAACTCGAACATGAATTTAAGAAACGACTCAGGAAGGGACTATTCAACTCATGCAACTAATATAAACTTTTCTCAGAAAATAGGAAGTAGAACATAAGAAAATAAATATAGGAACCTTACTCATCATCACACTGTTGCGGCGTGCAACCCGATCCGAGGAACATACCCGTGGCGACGTGCCACCCGATCCACACATAAAATTTACATAAGAAGATATATATACAGAGCTGGTTTGCTCACTATAATAAATTACTGAATATCGATCATAAGACCATCCTGAGGAGACTGATAAAGCTGTAGGCTACATAACTCAAGAACAACTGAGGTGCCATATATATATATACACTCTGGATCTTAAGAGCTATCCTGCTCACATAACATCCCCACTACGCAGGACCTCAACACATAGGAAATTATCAAGCCGTTTTACAACTCACAAGGCACAAATCACAATATCGCATAAATTTGACAAAGACGGAACAACATTTGTTGTTCTAATACCTTTCCATGAAAAAGCGCTCTACTGAAATGAACATGCTTGGCTCATACAGAGCCCATAAACATTTTTAAATCCATGCACAAACATCGAGTCTACCTTGCTCGCACCAACTAAGCTAATAGATTTTACCTGGGTCCATATGAACCCACTTCCTCTCATAGTGTGTAAGAACAACCATCATAGCCGGGACAAACACCCCACAATCCACAACCAAATGAACTGAACGCCTCCCAGACATAAATTCTCAATTAAGCAATATTGCACTTCTTTAAACTTAGTCCAAATCTTCAATCCATCAAGTGACTACATGTCACACTTTATACGATCTTTTTGTGGTCATGCTTCCACAACCTTCCACATAAGGCAACAACTCTGCCCATCCATAACACCGACGGCACTAAGGCCGCAAAACACATCAAAAGCCTATGACCTGGGCTCAAAGCCTCTTTCACCGAATATCAATCTCAGGTGGCACTGAAGATAACAACAGCTTACTCTGAACTTCCAAATTGCTTTTTCTTGCTCTTCCGTACTCATGACATCCTTATCATCATCGAACCACAATCTCGATTCTTACTCCCAGTTACATACTACTTTCCGCGCTTAACATGCCAATATGAGGTAGCGCAAGAATTCCATCATAACTTCCGAACCACCAATAGGGGGAACACTTCACCATATAGAAACCTTTTACTTAACTCAATTTAGGAGTACCATCTCAACACACGAGTGAATTCTCACAATCACCCAATATGCTAATCCTTAAGTAGTAGTCTAAACCACCATAACCCTTCTGGGATCCGCCTACACCTGACAAGCCATAGTATTCAAATCCTCCCACATGAAATCGGTTACGATTGCTGACAAGCCACGCACACACCGGCAAAAACCACATGCATAACTTAATCACATCAAAGGAACTGATCACTACCGAAAACATGTCATTCAACCATGGCTAACCAATATATCTTCTTTTAACTATATTCAATTGCTTCAGGGATAATTCACGAGACTATGCTGCCTAAATCCCGCAACCCGTCTCATACCCTCCTGATAGTCTTTCTACAATCCGGAGTTTATTTATCTCACTTCTCCAATACTATCTTGCATGCTGAAACATATCTTAGAACATTCCAACCATCCTCCTTTTCCTCAGAGATTACTCTGCAAAAGCTTGATTCTCGATCATACTGCTGCTTGAAACCCTTAAACGCCGCATTCTTAACTTTTGAACTCACTAGGACTGCTACTGAGAGTCACCCACTCTAACTGGCCCCGAATACAATCAACTCCAAGGCTCTTCTAGTACGTAAACACCCCTTTCAAAGAAACACGTGACCGAGTCACTATCCTGAAAACTCACCTATGCCTTAAGCAAAATTCTAAATCTTCCAAAGCCTAACCCTTGCCCGACAGGGCCAACTTTTGCACACCCTCATCAAATCCCATGCACAATCACCATTTTACTTCTTTCCCTTAGCCGTAATAACTTGCTAACAATCCGCAACCCTATGATAACACAATCTTGCAACCCAACTGCAGATGGTGGGACTCCCCCACCTAGCGACTGCTCGACTTCCGTTTCTTACACCTGGCCTCTTAGAAATAGAACCACCGCCTAGCCTCACTTCAGGATCGTTCGCTGTAGCTCTCAAACCAGTAGACCACCACGACTTCAAACTCTCCGAAGATCACCTTTCTCTAGTTGCCTTCATTGTCAACACTTATCCGGTACTGAACCACCGCACCTCACGGTCTCTGCCAACCGCATTCTTCAGTACTTCTTCTCAGTACTCTGACCCCACGCAATCGAAGAAACCATAGCACCGAAAAACTTAATACATTCCATTCGATAAATGACGACGATGACACGTCACAAGTTAATACTCCACCTTACTCGAGAAACCAAGTCTTACTACTTTATCAATCCAAGACCTAGCCATCTATAGATAAATTTCCTTCCTTCCGCCGGAATCTAAATACTGAAATCTCGAAATCACACTCTGAGAAGACCTCCCTTCAAGCCATTCATCACCCCCAACCTATGGGCAAGCATTCTATCATCATATCGACATCACACGATAACCAATCGCAAGCATCATCACTACCTGCGCATAGCCTTAGCGCTCTCAGAAACACAGCTACTGAGTTGAAACAATATATTATTCTTTTGCAGGGCCATAACAACATCCCCAAGCAATTACACATGGAAACATCTCGAATTACATTCGTAGCACCATTTCAATTCTTCTCAGGAATCAAATCGCACGATGATGAATCAAGAATGGAAATACTCTTAACAGCCCTGTAGCCTCTCGAAGATAAGTACATACGTATTCGTACCGATCTGAAAGACTCTATTAGACTTGCTCATGACTCATGAGACCTAAGAGAACCTAGAGCTCTGATACCATGTTGTCACGACCCGAAATCCTTAAGGTCGTGATGGCGCCGGACATCATTGTCAGGCAAGCCAATCATTAATTAATTGAAATAAATTTCGAGTTTTTAACATTTATAAAAAAACATTTTATTTCACTTTATTACATATTAACCAAATAAAATATGTTAATTAAAATAATGGTTTGAATACTACACTTTAGCAGCTAGCCTGTCCGAAATACAAATTGGACAAGGGAATATAAACTGAAAGTAAATACAGTACGACGGAGACTCTGTCAGCTGCGGATCGCCTTCGGATGATGCAGCTAGCCTAAGTCTCTGAATCCTCCACATTGCTATGAAAGTACCTGTGCAATAAAATGCACAACAAGTGTAGCATGAGTACAAAAACAATGTGTACTCAGTAAGTCGCCCGCCTAACCTCAGAGAGGTAGTGACGAGAGGTCGAATTAGACACTCACTAAGGCCCAGCAAATTAATTAACAGCATATGATGAACATGGTAGTAATGTGAAGGTAGTAAAGCAACAACTATATATAAGGCATTTAAATCCAAGTAAATACTGGGAATAAACAAACAATTACCACTTCCTCATTTTCTGCCGAATATTTTAGATAAACAATTTACTCTTTGTTTTTCGCCAAATAACCTTGTCACTTTTTAAAATCCATGAAAAACATTTAACAATTTCACATGCGCATACGGGATAAGGACAACCAGCCTGAGCCGTCATAATAATCAACTATGTGCACTGCCGAGGATCGAATGGCCCGTCCCATAAGTGCACCTCTCAATATAATAATCATGTCTATGAACTGTCGAGGATCGAACAGCCCGTACCAAAAGTGCATTTTAAATCCTCCGTGGCATACGACCCACTCCCATGAGAGTGGGGGAAATAACACTATGCTCGCGGAATGTAAATTGCGAAGCGGTCACATGCATACATGCACAATCAAAAACCCACCCCGAATACGTTGGGAACACAAATACTCAAGTAAATGACCGATTTTTCTTTTAAAAACCACAAAATAGTATTTAAATCTTTTTTCGAAACCCACTTGCCAAGTTTTTATAATGTTTGATAATACAATCTTATCCGGAAATACAATTGCCCGCGAAGGAAAATCATATCACTTTTTAGATGATTAAGAAAATAAACTCTAATCTTCCTTAATCATTCAGTTACGATTTCGATTATATTAGCAGCCTAATATTGTAGACAAGATCCCAGGTACAACAGGTAAGGCATGCTAGTGGGTCCTAGGCTACCCGGGCATGGCATAATAGTAGCTACGCACGGACTCCCGTCACCTCGTGAGTACGTAGCCTGCCCGAAAATAGTAACACATACTTAATTAGTTCACCTAAGGGGACAATTCCCCCTCACGAAGTTAGAAAGGAGACATACCTCGCTCTGAAATTCCATAACCGGCTTCCAAGCCCTTCTAATGACTCCAAACGTCGCACAACGCTCCGAAACTATCCAAAAATGACAAACCAATGAAAATATACTCTAATATTTGCAACAATTCCAAATTATATAATTTCCCAACTCCGCTCACTGAAATGACAAAAATGCCCTCACGCCCACGTGCCCAGAAATTCGAAATTTCTCGAAAATATACACTACCTATAGCGTTACTAACTCAAATATACAATTTACTCAAATGCTCATGCTCAATTCGTGGTAGAAATCCAAAATACCAATTTTTAGGTCATTCATCAAAAATCCCAATTTTTCTACCTATTTCCATGTCTACTTCATGCATATAGTCGTGTATTTAACTTAAAAAGGGGAGGAATTTACTTACCTGGTGATGCTTGGTGAAAAACTCCTCTTGAAGCTCCCAAAAATCGTCTAAGCCATGAGAAAATGGGTGAAATGAACTAACTCCACGCTTTTAAACAATCTGCCCAGGTTGCTGCCCCTCCTTCTTCGTGAATGCACCTGCTCCATCGCGTTCGCGAAGCCCATAAATCCAAGCCCAAGATCTTACTTTTCGCGTTCGTACACCAAAGAGTGCGTTCGTATAGCCTCCTCGAGCCAACACTCCGCGTTCACGGTCCTCTCCCCACGTTCGCACAGGCCAAAGGGCCCCAGGCCCCTAGCTCCCCTTTCCTCTAAACGTTCGCACGCCTGACCCCGCGTTCACGTAAGGATCACAACCCAAGCCTCCACGTTCTCACTCCCTTTTCCGTGAATGCACAAGCCAAATCCAGAAGCCCTTGAATTTCTTTCTATGCGATCGCACACAAGGGACTGCGATCGCATAGCACACCAGATACACCAGAAGACAGCAGCAGCAAAACAGGGAAAAATGGTCCGAACTCACCCCGAAACAAACCCGAGGCCCCTGAGACCCCGTCCAATCACACGACTCAGTCCCATAACATCCCACGAACTTGTTCGAGGCTTCAAATCACATCAAACAATGCCGAAATCATGAAGCGCACCAAAATTCAAACTTTATGAACTTTGAAATTGCAACTTCAACATCTGACGCCGAAATCTATGAAATCACGTCCGATTGACCTCAAATTTTTGCACACAAGTCATATTCGATATTACGGACCTTCTCCAACTTCTGAAATTGCATTCCGACCCCGATATCAAAATTTCCACTTCCGGTCGGATTTCTCAAAAACCTTCAAATTTCTATCGCTAGCCCAATGACTTCAAAATGACCTCCGGACATCCGAATTCACTTCCGATCGCGCTCCCAAATCCAGAATCACCTTACAAAGCTATTCCCAGACTCGGAATCCCAAACATACATTAGTAAATCTGAAATGCACTTCAAGCCAAAATTTATGAAATTCTTCTAAAATGCTAACTTCCACAGTATGCACTGAAATGCTCCCGGGTTATCCAAAACCTAATCCGGGCATACGCCCAAGTCCGAAATTTGATTCCGACCACACCTGCAAGTCATAATACCTGAAATGGAGCTTCTCACCACTTCAAATTGTTGAACGATGCACTAGATCTCAAAACGACCGGTCGGGTCGTTACATCCCAGCATCAGCCATTCCTTCAAGTCCAAAAATGATCTGAAAATGATCCAAATCACACCCGAGGCCCCCGAGATCTCAACAAGAAATACCAACAACTCCTAAAATATCATACGAACTTAGTCGAGCCTTCAAATCACATCAAACAACGATAAAAACACGAATTGCTCCCCAATTCAAGCTTAATGAACTTTAGAACTTCAAACTTCTACATCTGATGCTGAAACCTATCAAATCAAGTTCGATTGACCTTTGATTATGCACAAGTCATAAATGGAATTACAGACCTATTCCAACTTCCAGAATTGGAATTGGACCCCGATATAAAAAAGTCCACCTAGGGTCAAATTTCTTAATATCACACAACTTTCCAACTTTCGCTAATTAACGCAGAAATGACCTACGGACCTCCAATTCAAGATCCGACCATGCTCCTAATACTAGAATAACCCTGCATATTTATTAGAACCATCACAACTCCATTCCAGAGTCGTCTTCACACAATTCAAACTATGGTCAATTCCTACAACTCAAACTTCCACTTTAGGGACTATGTGTCCCAATTCACTCCGAACCCCAAAACCAAATCTCCCGTCGAGCCAAAAAATCACAAAGAGAGATAGAGGAAGCAATAAATTGGGGTTCGGGGCTAGTACTCTCAAAATGACCAGCCCGGTCATTAGATCCTCCCCCTCTTAAAACAAACGCTCTTCCTTAAACGAGTATAGAAACATACCTGAAGTGGTGAAAAGATGAGGATAACGACAACACATATTATGCTTGGTCTCCCAAGTTGCCTCCTCAACCAGATGACCCTTCCACCAAACCTTCACTAAAGCGATGTTCTTTGACCTCAATTTCTGAGCCTTCTTGTCAAAAATGGCCACCGGCACCTCAACATAAGATAGATCCTTATCCAACTGGACTGAGCTGAAGTCTAACACATGAGACGGATTGTTGTAATACTTCCGGAGCATTGAAACATGGAACCCTAGATGAATTGCAGAGAGACTATATGGTAGTGCAAGTCTATAAGCCACCTCTCCAACCCTCTAAAGAATCTCAAAGGGGCCGATAAGAATCTCAAAATGTCACGACTCCTTAGTCTACAATAAGAGAAATGACACTATTGTTATCGTTTAAGCGTCGTAACTATTATGTTCGACCATAGCCTATTTTACGATGAAACAGACAACCCCTCCTATATTTATATGACTTCCCACAAGTTAAAAAATCACCTAAAATCCCAAACAACATCATTAATAATCATATTGAGCCTCCTAAAACAGTCCACCAACCAACAACATTACTAAATAGCCTTTCGATATATAACTCACAAGTTCTAGCTTAAACGACTTAGCCGCAACTTGGATAATCTTAAATACATGTAGAGTAAGAGGTTAATTACCTTTAAATAGATATATAAACTCGAATTTGACCTTAATTACCCATGAAATATCCGTTCAATGCTGTCACAAGAACAAGGAAGCGGAACTAGCAATCAATTCAGGTTTTTCAGCACTAGAAACACTTTGTAACACTTGAAATCACCTAGGGTTGAATTAAAAACATGACGGAGTAATTTAAAGAAAATAAAACTCTTAAAAAACCTCCCACACGAGCTGGAACCACACAAAAATCAGCATCAACAAGAACAAGAAACGTACTAGCGCGATGGGATTCCCAACACTTGATTTGTGTTGTTTGCCCTTTGTTTGGGTCTTGGATAATGAGAGAGACCTGAGAGACTATTTTTAGTTGTCTAGGGTCTGAATAGAATTGAACATAATGAGTTAAAGTGGGGTTAAGGGGTATGATATATATCAATATATCTCAACCGCCTATGTGGGCCCCAAAGAGAGCTATTTGGCGCAGTTTCGCAAAAACGTGAATATATCTCTACTCCAAGATCGTATCGACGAACATTTTAATGAGTAGGAAACGAGACTTGTATATCTTCAATTTTATGTTTAGATCACCCCATAATTCCAAGTACATTAGGAGAAAATATTAGTAACATTTGACCTAAAGTTTAAGTAAAATTATGAACGTAAGTTGCGACAACTTTTGTCGACTTTAGTTTCATAACTCGTTTGAATTCAAGACTTATGATACACATATTATATGATTCAAATACCTTAAATCATGACCGCTTGAGAATATTAAGCACCTCTAGTTTTACCTGAAAATACGGTCACAACATCCTTGATTCGTTTAACTTCTAATACTTGTTAACCACTCTTATACACCCTTGTATCATTTAAGACCAATAGGATTGACTTATTATCATCACAAAGATAATATCTTCTCAGATTTATGTTGACTAACTTACGGCATGAACTAACTTATGTGAATATAGGTTGTAACACCCTCCCCCCTTAGGGACATTCGTCCTTGAATGTAAGGGCTTATGGTGAGTCTAACTCATCGTGGATTCCGACGGAAATTTCTGGCCGAGTTTCCCCTATAAAATGGATACTAGCCAAGCTTGAAAGACGTCAAACCCAACGTGTGGCCTCACAAGGCTATACAAAGCATTATGTATGTACATTATCTACATATCACCATTTTGTATTAAAGAAGAGTATTCTCAAGCTATTACTTACCTCATAGAGCTATTTCACCTTCTAATGTGTCCTGCGTTCCCCCAGCATCCTCGTTATCTTCAATCTGGAATATGTAAGGGAATTTAGACTTCATTTCCTCTTCTGCTTCCCGTGTCATTTCTTCCATATTCTTGTTCCGCCAAAATACTTTGACGGAAGCTACATCCTTTATTCTCAGCTTGCGGGCTTGTCGATCTAATATAGCCACTGGCACTTCTTCATATGATAGATCCTCTGTAACTTGTACATCTTTGATAGGGACGACCCAAGAATGGTATCCAATACATTCCCTCAACTTAGATACATGGAATACCGGGTGGACAAATTCCAATTCGAATGGCAATTCTAACTCATAAGCAACCTGTCCAATTCGTCGAAGAATTTTGTACAGCCCGATATACCGTGGACTCAGCGTACCCTTCTTCCCAAAATGCATAATACCCTTCATCGGGGAGATCCTTAGGAAACCCCAATAACCAACCTCAAAGTCAAGATCACGACGTTAGACATCGAAATAACGCTTTTGCATGCTTTGGGCTATCCTAAGTCGTTCTTGTTTCACTTGAACCTTCTCAATGGATTGGTGAATCAAATCTCGCCCATGTAATTCTATTTCACCGACTTCAAACCATCCAACTGGTGATCTACATCTCCTCACATACAATGCCTCGTACGGAGCCATTTTAATACTGGAATGGTAGCTATTATTGTAGGTGTTGATACCCAATTTTGCCCTCATATTTTTCTAAATAGTATATATATTTTTAAGATGTAATTTTGCATCATTAGTTAGATTATAAAACCTATACAAGCATTTTCTATAATTTTTCATAATTTTTAGAGCTTTAAAATTGATTTTCTTGCATTTAAATTAATTGAATATTAATTAATTACTCTTCAAACTATTTTGTGATGGATTAATCACCTAGAATTATTATTTACATCCATAATACCTGTTTCAAATATTTTTACTTCATTTTATATAATTACATCAATATGTTTAGGCTATTTACACAATCTTGCAGTAATAACCTATATTTTGCAATTTATTGCATTTGTCATTTTATTCAAGGTCAAAATGATATTTTTAATTTTTTATGATCTTCTACTATTTTTTTTAAGTACTAATACGCATAAATAGTATATTTATATTTTATTTGACTATTTGTATTAAATTATTTTCCCTTTAATCTCTCATTTTAAAATCTGGCCTAATTTTAGGCTAATTTTTGGTCCAATTTTAGCCCAAATACTTAGCCCACTATCTCTCCTCTCCAGCAGCCCAACTCAAACGACCCCTTAATCTCAACCCAGGCGAAACCCATTTCCAAAACCCGACCCAGCTCCCTTTAAATCTCAGTCGTTGATCAAAAGCGATCAACGGCTCACAAACACCCCACTCTCTTTCCTTATATCCCCATAACCTAACCCGTATCCCCATTTCCTAAGGACAACCGCCTCTATTCTCTCCTCCCTCCTTCAGTAACCCTAGTCGCCTACCCCAATCTTCTCCAAATCTGAGCAAATCATGGATTCCTTCTGTGATTTATTTGCCTTTTACGCTTTACATCGTTGTTACTTACAAGACTATCGTGTTACTTAGTAATTACCTAAACCTAGCAAGTACCATCTCTCAGTTTCAGGCCCGTTCAACTTCAATCACTAAGATCTGGACAATATCTCGTCCATATACACGGAAGAATGGTTGATTTCTCATACGAGTAAACTAATTTTCAAACATTGAACCCCAATTAGGGTTTGAATTTTGATTTCTTTCATTTACTGGTTGCTTTATTGATTTTATGTATATTTTTCATTTCCTTGTTTATGTTTTATTGACTTCTTTCCTTATTTACTTGTCTGATTTAACTACTATATAAATCCATCCCCTAAATCTCCTTCAACGGACCTTAATCAGTGTTATTCTCTCACTCCCACATATTCTACTGTTCTGCAATTTGAGACCTTGGCCGGCTGAAATCCAAGGCCATCGGAATCCTACTATTCATCCTCTCTTAGTGTGAGCACTTCCCTAGGTTCATTTGAAGCCCTTGGGAACTCTGATGCACTGCGAATTTTGGGGTTTTTTTGTTCTCTCTGTGTTAGTGATAAGCAAGTTGTTGGTTCTTAATATCTGCCTTATTAGCCCATTAATTCTGCAAAATTTGTGAGTTATAAGACTCTTGCGATTTATTCTCTTTTATTTATATTCATGTCATTATGATTTTTGTGAATCAATACGATATTGTTTGCTCTGTTCATGTTCATATTTGATTTCTTTATCCTATGCCCCTGTTTTATCTGAACCTACTTGAACTCTAAGTTTCATGCCTGTTATATGTGCACAATTGAATAATTTATGATTATTCTCAGCTTGTTATGCTATTCTGATTACTAGCTGCTCTTCAAAGGCCTTCCCTTATGCCTTGCCATAGGTTTCCGCATTTCTTAAGGATGTTATCTCCTGCCTAGAACTTCTTTGAGTGACTTTCTTTCTAATGAATCCTACATACATGTTCTACTGCTCTTATGCTTAGAAGAACCTTATGTATCCATTATTTCTCAATCTTTTAGCCTACCATATTTCTAATTTTGTATTTGGTCAATCATGCGTTCTTCAGTATTGCCATGCTTCTAGTTAAACCCCAATATACTTGGTTTTATCATTATGACTGTCTTAAGTTCTAAAGTTTGTCTATCCTATGACCTTAAGATTGACATATCTTCCTACCATGATCTTTGGACTTAGAAATCTTTGTGATTAAGATTCTTATTGACTGTTATAGACCATGCCTACTTGCTTGTCTACTTGCCATCCTCTGACTATAACTTTGTTAGACCTTCATGCCTTAATATCCTAGTTTTAAGTGTCTTTTAGGCCTATTTGTGCTTTGTTATAATCCTGTTGTTCTGAAAACTAAGCATTTATGCTTTCCTTGTTAATCTAAGTAATATGCCTCCTCAATTCTACTAATGTTGCACATGCTGCTCATTCACTTGTTTGAACTTATATTGTCATTCTTTATGCTAAAACACTCTATTAAGGTTGTACTCTGCTGATCCTTCAACTTTCATAATTAGATTCCCCGCTTAAAATTTTCTTAAGCTGCTTTTGACCATGTTTAAAACCTCATTAGTAATAGTTCGTTATCCTATGATGATCAATCATTCTAAAATGCAAACATGAATTTGCTTATGCGTCTTAATATTAATCAGCTTTATAGTCCTAATAAATAAGCATGTAGACTTTCTACTCTGCTCAATTTGTTCAACACATAGTCTATTGCTCGTGTGACCATGTCCTTCATTTGGGCTTGGTATTTTGTTTTATATGATGCTGGGCTTGGCTATTGAATCCAGACTTACTAGACGGATCTTATGAAATGGGAATTTGAGTCTACTAGAGTTGTCGAAGGCTTGGAAAATACTGGGTTATCTATATTTGGCCTAACATTGGGCCTATAGTGGTCTGCTTATGTAATTATTCAGATTTAATTCTGGGTTTGTAATAATCTTGTAATTGAACAAACGGGGTGATTAATAAAAAGGGTAGGGTACTTTAATTCTCCCACAATGGGTAGAAAGCATTCCTATAGGACTTATGCGTTCTATTTGTTATTTTGACTCTCATGTGTTGCACACTAGTAGAGACTATACCTATAGTAATCACACACTCACTCAACTTGTTTACTATCAAAACATGAGCTTAAGTACTTTATTTGTTCCCCATATCTACTGTTATGTGTTACCAGACAACATGCCTATAGGATCACTAATGCCCATCTGGAAATCATGCCTATAGGACATTAATTGACTAATTTTCTATTGTTATTGTTATCATATAGATCGCCTGGAAAACATGCCTAGGGGCTAAGTATTACAAAATCAGTTTCAATTGTCAATTGTTAGAGATCCTGTCTATAGGATATTGTCGCTCGCTTAAAATTGTTTATGAGATCAACTTGTTAATGCTGGACTCTCTAAAAAATTTGTTTGATTGCTTAGCTACACCACTACTAGAAATCATTCCTATAGGACAATGTCACCTTCCTAAGACGCATATTTAAAAAATCAATGGCTAATAGTTCTAAGCTTACAAATTATTTACTGCCTCATCGCCTAAGCCATTAAGAGCAATAATGTTTCACACACGATGCTAGAATTAAGAATCACCTCGAAACCATGCTTGTAGGACTTTATGTATTAATTCTGAAGTTAAGAACTTCCTGAACTGCCCCCGTGCATTTGTGTTTATGTGTGGAGGCAAACTTGGGCCTTTATTTGTCTTTACATGAAGTTCTACTTGTTTTGAATGTCGGTTAGT
The DNA here is from genome assembly GCA_005239505.1 of Nicotiana paniculata. Classification (NCBI taxonomy): domain Eukaryota; kingdom Viridiplantae; phylum Streptophyta; class Magnoliopsida; order Solanales; family Solanaceae; genus Nicotiana; species Nicotiana paniculata. The sequence goes on along the minus strand of ML359799.1, from coordinate 96,307 downwards.
TTTACCATTTTGAGCAACCTAAGTACAGTCTAGAACCACCCAAAGAGAGATCCATTGCCTCCTGGACCATAGGTATGGGACGAGTAGTGCACGCATAGGGTACGACTTATAATTGAATATAAGCAACTCCTATCTAAAGGGAGTTGTGAAGTATTATTTATGTTGCACGGGGTGATCCTTTAGGCTAAAAAACTTAGGACCCCCTCCCCCTTCTTTATATCTACATTTATGTATTCAAACATTGTATTCATATCTTGTAGTTCTTAAAGATTTGTACCAGTTGTTTTATAATGAACTTCTTCGACCTTTATTTATTTTATCACCTAGTCTTATTACATAATCCACATAGTTCTAAGAAGAATGCCTAACACCTTCTCTTTGAGGTAATTTGAGTCGTTACTCGGTCTTTGATGACGTTAACTAGTCAAATCCGAGTCATTCGCAAATAGGTACCCTAACGCACCTTAATAATTGTTAGGTGGCGACTCTTCTCTTTAATACCCATTTAAAAAAGTTGTCCCATGTCGAAACCCGATTTCACGAGAAAAAGGGGCGCGATAACATGGCAACCCTGGTTGGGATATACTTAGGCTCTTACCACTATTAACTTGATTTATGTGGATTATTTTCATTATACATATCCTCTCCCTTCTTCATATTTATTTATTTATATTTGCTATGACATGCACATCCCTTCCCCATTCACCTTTACTTGCTATGACCACTCTTAATTTCTCTTCATCTTGTCTAAGACTGCCATTGTCACGACCCCAAATCATAAACCGGCCGTGATGGCGCCTATCGTGGAACTAGGCTAGCCAATACTCACATATTCACAATTTCTTTCAAAATCCCAATCAAATTTCAAGCATTTCATAAAATATACAGAGTTTACTAAATACATTAGGCCAAATAACAGTGCCACCAACCCCAAAACCCCAAAACCCTGAATCTGCACACAGGGGTGCAGGGAGTAATGTGAGTATGCCAACTCAGTAGTAATGAAAATAAATCAAGTCTAAGTGGAAAGAAATCACATAGAAATCAATGTTATCAATTCACAATATGCATAGCCTTTCTTTCCAATAGTATAAACATAGATATATGAAGCCATCATGCCTCAAAACCCACTTCAGAAAAGTCCTTTGAAGAATGCATATTTTTAACAACTTCAAACCAAAATATTTAGTATGAAAATGAAATGAATGATATAGAGGCCCCTCGGGCAAAACATATTTCATAAGTCCAGAGTGAAAGTAGTACAAATCATAGGTAGCCCCTTGGGAAAAACATGTATCATAATCAGCCCCTCGGGCATGCCTCATATTCACTCAGCACCTCACAGTCACTCATGCCTCCCAATCACCTATCACTCGGCACTCGGTGCGCTCACTGGGGGTGTGTGCAGACTCCGGAGGGGCTCCTTCAGCCCAAGCGCTAATATCAAGCCACCTCGTGGCGTATCATATCTTCACAATTAGGCCCTCGGCCTCACTCAGCAGAACTTCTCAAAAAGTCCCTCGGGCGAATTAGTAAAACAGGGTACTCTACCCAAAACATCATTTTTAAATCTCAACGTAGTGTAAATCAGGCTGAGTTTCAAAAACAATAAGCACAATATGGCTGAGTGAAATCATCAGTAAATAGTGAGGAAAACAGTACTAAAAATCCCCCGAGGGGTATAAAAACGAGGGGCCAAACACGGCTTATAGCCCAAATAATTCAACAATCTTTAGAACATAATATAACATAAGGTTTTGAGTAAAGCATGCAACTCATTAGTCGCCTGCGGAGAGGACCTAGTCCAATCATAAAATCAGTGCGCGCCACATACTCGTCATCCCACATGTGCGCCATTCTAAAACCTGTGAGAAATATGTAGTTCGGGGCTTCATACCCTCAGGACAAGATTTATAACCATTACTTACCTCTACCGGGCCACAACACTAGTCCGCTATGCTCTTGCCCCTCAAATTGGCTCCCGATTGCTCCGAATCTAGCAAAAACCAATTTAAATACATTAATATATGCTAAAGGAACACAACCCAATCGAAAACTATCAAATTATACAAGAATCTCGAAATTCAGCAAAACCCGAGCCCCGGGCCCACGTCTCGGAACTCGATAAATTTTACATCACTAGAAACCTCGTCCTCCCACGATCCTACACATTCCAAAAACATCACAATAGGACCACAATTACCTACCCAAATTGCCAAAAGAATTTTCCAATCCTCCACCCATTCTTCCCATCCTTTACCTACTTTAATCCTTCAATTTACAAGCCTAATCCGAACAAAATAGCATAGAAACGACTTTAATAACCCGGGACCTTACCTCCACTGAAGAACCACAAATTTCCTCTTCAATTTGCCTTCAAAAGAGCTCCAACTGCATGCAAAAATGGTGGAATGAATAAAATTTCAGGGAGGCCCCTTTTTATACTGTTCTTCCAAGAAATTCCGCACCTACGGACACTTAATCGCACCTGCAGTCCTAGGTGCGCACCTGCGCAATCCCACTAACAGGCCAATTCTTGCACCTGTGGCTTCGCAGGTGTGGCCATCTCTTTGCACCTCCGGATTTCCCCTTGCCTAGCCTCCTTCCGCACCTGCACATGACCTTTCGCACTTGTGGCTACCCTTCCGCAGGTGCGGCCAACACCAGAAACTTACACCAGTAGCCATTTGCTGCAATTTTTCCAAGTTTAAAACTTCGCCAATTATCCGAAATCAATCCCGAGCTCCTCGGGGCCCCAACCAAACATACCAACACACCCCATAGCATTATTCCAACTTAATAGAGCCTTTGAAACACCAAAAACAACACGAAAACACCAAAATTACATCAATTTCAAGCCTATGAACTTTGAAACTTCCAAATTTTGCCAACTACGCCGAAGCCAATCAAAAAACCTCCGATTGACCTGAAATTTTGTAGACATATCCAAAATGAGATTAGGAACCTGCTCCAACTCCCAGAATTACATTCCGACCCCGATAGCCTATTTTCCACTGCCGACCGGAAATCGCCAAAAATTAACTTTCGCCAATTCAAGCCTAATTCTACAACGGACATCAAAAATTCATTCCGAATACACTCCTAAGTTCCAAATCACCTAACGAAGATATCCGAGCCATAGAATCCGCATTCCGAGGTCGTTCACCAATAAGTCAACTCTCAGTTGACTTTCTCAACTTTTAGGCTACTTTAGGAAACTAAAGGCCTCAATACTTACCATGACCACTCCGGACCCAAACCAACTGACCCAACACAACAAAAAGAACAGGCAAGCAATATATGACAAATGCAGAAATGGGGGAAAAGGAGGTAAATCTCACGGAACGACCGGCCGGGTCGTTACATCCTCCCCCTATTGAACAAACGTTCGTCCTCGAACAGGTCTAGAAACATACTTGGAGTCTCGAATAACTGAGGATATCTGACCCGCATCTCTCGCTCGGTCTCCCAGGTGGCATCCTCCACCGGCTGCCCTCTCCACTGAACCTTCACTGAAACTATATCCTTAGACCTCAGCTTCCTGACCTATCGACCCAAAATAGCCACTAGCTCTACCTTATATGACATATCACCCTCGAGATAAACCGTGCTGAAGTCCAAAACATGAGACGGGTCACCAACATGCTTTCGGAGCATCGATACATGGAATACCGGATGAATACTCGATAGACTAGGAGGCATAACAAGCCTATAAGCTACCTCCCCAACCTTCTGAAGAACCTCAAATGGCCCAATGAACCTGGGACTCAGCTTCTCCCTCTTCCCGAATCTCATAACACCCTTCTTGGGCGACACCTTCAGCAACATCTTCCCAACCATGAAAGACACATCTCGAACCTTCCGGTCGTGCAAAGCCGCGCCTGAATCAACTTTGCATATAGGATATTGTCGATCGCTTAAAATTGTTTATGAGATCAACTTGTTAATGTTGGACTCTCGAAAAAATTTGTTTCATTGCTTAGCTACACCACTACCAGAAATCATTCCTATAGGACAATGTCACCTTCCTAAGACGCATATTTATAAAATCAGTGGCTAATAGTTCTAAGCGTACAAATAATTACTGCCCCATCGCCTAAGCCATTAAGAGCAATAATGTTGCATACACGATGCTAGAATTTAGAATCACCTAGAAACCATGCATGTAGGACTTTAAGTCTTAATTCTGAAGCTATGCACTTCCTAAACTGTCCCCGTGCATTTTTGTTTATGTGTGGAGGCAAACTTGGGCCTTTATTTGTCTTTACATGAAGTTCTACTTGTTTTGAATGTCGGTTAGTTTTACCATTTTGAGCAACCTAAGCAAAGTCTAGAACCACCCAAATAGAGGTCCAATGCCTCATGGACCATAGGTATGGGACGGGTAGTGCACGCATAGGGTACGACTTATAATTGAATATGAGCAACTCGTATCTAAATGGAGTTGTGAAGTATTATTTATGTTGCACGGGGTGATCCTTTAGGCTAAAAAACTTAGGACCCCCCCCCCTTCTTTATATCTACATTATTTATTCAAACATTGTATTCACGTCTTGTAGTTCTTAAGGATTTGTACCAATTGTGTTATAATGAACTTCTCCGACCTTTGTTTATTTGATCACATAGTCTCATTACATAATTCACATGGTTCTAATTTTGACCGGGGCCCACAGTTGTGGACCTCGAAGAATGCCTAACACCTTCTCTTTGAGGTAATTTGAGACGTTACTCGATCTTTGGTGACGTTAACTGGTCAAGTAAGAGTCATTCGCAAATAGGTAGCTTAACGCACCTTAATAATCATTAGGTGGCGATTATTCTCTTTAATATCCCTTTAAAAAAGTTGTCCCATCTCGAAACCCAATTTCGTGAGAAAAAGAGGCGCGATAACATGGCCACTCTGGTTGGGATATACTTAGGTTGTTACCATTATTAACTTGATTTATGTGGATTATTTTCTTTATGCATATCCCCTCCCTTCTTCATCTTTATTTATTTAAACCACTCTTAATTTCTCTTCACCTTGTCTAAGACTGCCATTGTCACGACCCCAAATCCTAAACCGGCTATGATGGCGCCTATCGTGGAACTAGGCTAGCCAATAATCACATGTTCACAATTTTTTTCAAAATCCCAATAAAATTTCAAGCATTTCATAAAATATACAGAGTTCACTAAATACATTAGGCCAACTAACAGTGCCACCAACCCCAAAACCCGGAGCCAACATGTCATGAGAATCTAAGAAAAATAAGCCAAAGGTGTACTATTACAATACAAAAACCTCCAAAAATATAGCTATATACAACAAGATGCTAAAACAGAGATGTTGCGGACGCTGAACAGCTATCTGTCTATCCTGCAATCCGGCTCCGCACGGAAAAGATAGCTAATGCTCGGTATCTGCACCTGAATCTGCACACATGGGTGCAGGGAGTAATGTGAGTATGCCAAATCTGTAGTAATGAAAATAAATCAAGTCTAATAAGCAAGAAATCACATAGAAATCAATGCCATCAATTCACAATATCCACAGCCTTTCTTTCAAACAGTATAAACATAGATATATGAAGTCATCATGCCTTAAAACCCACTTCAGAAAAGTCCTTTGAAGAATGCATATTTTTAACAAATTCAAACTATAAGATTTAGTATGAAAATGATAAGAATCATATAGAGGCCCCTCGGGAAAAACATATTTCATAAGTCCAGAGTGAAAGTAGTAAAAATCATAGGTATCCCCTTGGGAAAAACATGTATAATAATTAGCCCCTTGGGCATGCCTCACAGTCCATCATAATCAGTCACTCAGCACATCACAGTCACACATGCCTCCCAATCACTCGTCACTCGGCACTCGGCACTTGGCACTCGGCACTCGGCACTCGGTGTGCTCACTGGGAGTGTGTGCAGACTCCGGAGGGGCTCCTTCAGCCCAAGTGCTAATATCAAGCCACCTCGTGGCGTATCATATCCTCACAATTAGGCCCTCGGCCTCACTTAGCAGAACCTCTCAAAAAGCCCCTTAGGTGAATCAGTAAAACAGCGCACTCGACCTAAAACATCATTTTTAAATCTCAAAGTAGTGTAAATCAGGATGAGTTTCGAAAACAGTAAGCACAATGTGGCTGAGTGAAATCATCAGTAAATAGTGAGGAAAACAACAGTAAAAAGGCCCCAAGAGGTCTAAACATATCGGCACGAGGCCTCAAACACGGCTTATAGCCCAAATAATTCAACAATATTTAGAACATAATTTATCATAAGGTTTTGAGTAAAGCATGCAACTCATTAGTCGCCTGCGGAGAGGACCTAGTCCAATCCAAAAATCAGTGCACGCCACATACTTGTCATCCGACATGTGCGCCATTCTAAAATCAGTGGGAAATATGTAGTCCGGGGTTTCATGCCCTCAGGACAAGATTTATAACCATTACTTAGCTCTATCGGGCCACAACACTAGTCCGCTATGCTCTTGCCCCTAAAATTGGCTCGCGATTGGTCCGAATCTATCCAAAACTAGTTTAACATCATTAACATATGCTAAAGGAATGCTACCCAATTGAAAACTATAAAATTATACAAGAATCTCAAAATTTGGCCAAACCCGAGCCCCAAGCCCACGTCTCGGAATTTGATAAATTTTACATCACTAGAAACCTCGTCGTCCCACGATTCTACACATACCAAAAACATCACAATCGGACCACAATTGCCTACCCAAATTGCCAAAAGAATTTTCCAACCCTCCACCCATTCTTCCCATCCTTTACCTACTTTAATCCTTCAATTTACAAGCCTAATCCAAACAAAATAGCATAGAAACGACTTTAATAACCCGGGAATTTACCTCCACTGAAGAACCACGAATTTCCTCTTCAATTTGCCTTCAAAAGAGCTCCAACAACATGCAAAAATGTTGGAATGAATAAAATTTCACGGAGGACCCTTTTTATACTATTCTGCCCAGAAATTCCGCACCTACGAACACTTAATCGCACCTGCGGTCCCAGGTGCGCACCTGCGCAATCCCACTAACCGGCCAATTCTCGCACCTACGGCTTCGCAGGTACGGCCATCTCTTCGCACCTGCGGATTTCTCCTTGCCTAGCCTCCCTGCGCACCTATGCATGACCTTTCGCACCTGCGGCCACCCTTCCGCAGGTGCGGCCAGCACCAGAAACTTACATCAGCAGCCATTTGCTGCACTTTTTCCAAGTTTAAAACTCTGCCAACCATTCGAAATCAATATCAAGCCCCTCGGGGCCCCAACAAAACATACCAACACACCCCATAGAATTATTCCAACTTAGTTGAGCCTTCGAAACACCAAAAACAACACGAAAACACCAAAATTACATCAATTTCAAGTCTATGAACTTTGAAACATTCAAATTTCGCCAACTACGCCGAAACCAACCAAAATATCTCCGATTGACCTTAAATTTTGCAAACATATCCAAACTGACATTAGGAACCTGGTTCAACTTCCGGAATCCCATTCCGACCCCGATATCCTATTTTCCACTATCGACCGAAAATCGCCAAAAACTAACTTTTGCCAATTCAAGCCTAATTCTACACCGGACATCAAAACTTCATTCCAAACACACTCCTAAGTCCCAAATCACCTAATGAAGCTATCCGAGCATAAAATCCGCATTCCGAGATCGTTCACCAATAAGTCAACTCTCAGTTGACTTTCTCAACTTTTAGGCTACTTTAGGAGACTAAATGCCTCAATTCTCACCATGACCACTCCGGACCCAAACCAACTGACCCAACACAACAAAAAGAACAGGTTAGAAATATATGACAAATGCAGAAATGGGGAAAATGACGTAAATCTCACGGATTAACCGGTCGGGTCGTTACAGCCATATCAAGCCTTTCCTATCCCTACTTTCTTACCTGCTTTATTACAATCTTGCAGATATTTCTATAAACTAAACTAACTTCTTTACTTTGTCTTCTTTATCATTCCTTATTTATCCTTGCTATTTTATTTAGTACTTTTACATATTTAATCATGCAAATACTTGACAACATGTTATTATCTCTGCATAAAACATGCTCTACATCATACTCCACTCGTGCCAATTATCAACATAACGGCACTTGATGAGTGTCCACACTCTTCTAAAATTAACCTTTTTAAATCGAAAAGCCTTATTTTGTAGACTAGTCGATCAGCGGTGCAGTCGATGGTCCCGTGCCTTTCCCTCTCAAGTTGTCCACTTGAGAGTATCTATCTAGACCTTTCTAGAAACCTCACTCCAATATCAAATGTACATGAATCATATTAAGCCTAGTATGGGCTAAAACGTTGTTAATGTAATAGAGCGCTAAGATAACACTTGTCCAAAGACCGATGGGATTTCCATAATCACAATGGTATCGTCATTTTATGTGCATTACATGGAGAAAATATGCCAATATGTTGATCGATATTGTGTAAGTGGTCAAATCTGGAGGAGGAAAGGGCTAACCTTTATTTGTTTGCAGAAAATGAAGTATGAAGTCCCCAGGTTCGGCATGATCCAAAACATCCCACCTCTGCGACTTGACTGGTGGAAAGACCTTGCGACAAGAATCATGTGAGAAGAGTACTTGTCAACTTGCCGTATTTGCTTAATATCTAACCAAATAGGGATTTTATTGAGGCTTCTACCATGTTCTAGGATGAGAAAAGAGCGGTCTTCTTATTTGGTGACATAGAAATAACTCCTCTCTTAGAAGAAATAGGGGGTTTTGCTAAGCTTCCATGGGATAGTCCAGGATTACTAGTGCCAGAAAATGGCACCCCTCGCGGTTTTCTAAAGATGCTATGTTTTAAGAAAAGTGATGAGTTTCTTTGTTCAAGAAATCATATATCCCGTTTGAATTTCTTTATCAACATTATGGGAACAATTGGTCCTATCGTATTCATCATGATGAACTCGCCATTACTTCCTTAGGTTGGACACATTGTGGGGTTTATGTGTTTATCATCTACTTCTTGGTTTGTTGATATTTCCAATAAAAGGGGGAATGATTCACACTCGTTTGCCCATGGTTGTGAGAACCTTAATGGAAAGCATCGAGGGGAAAACCTACACCATTATCCCTATGATCCTAGTTGTACTGTACCACGCTCTAGATCAGTGCAAGCAAGGGTACAGACAGTTTGAAGGTTGTAATCTATTATTGCAAGTCTAGTTATTGGAACACTTTCAGAGCGGAGAATATCGTCAAGAGATTCTGCGACGACCATTGAATGACTACATAGCTTACCACCATCCAAAGAAAATGACATTCATCTCAGATAGGTTCGCACAGCCCGGAAGCACTGTAAGTTGGGTCCGTTTCTCCAACAACTTGACAGGAGAAAAGGTGTATTGGATGTTTGAGTTGTTTCTTATCTGTGAGTTCATCATCAGATCAAGGTATACTACTCATTTTGTATTGATCGGGTTTCAAGGCATTTATCCTTATGCTCCTATAAGGGTAATGAGACATGCCGGAAGAAAACAAGTCATACCTCGGGTTTCCAAAATGGTCCAGTACAAGTCAAATTTCAAAGCGGACATCATTATTTCCAAGTTTGAGGCACAACATATGTGGAACCAAAAGCTTATTGTGGAAAAAGGGACTATCGAGCCAGGCAAGCACCATGTCGGTCACGTGTATTTCTATCCATCATGGTTGATAGATGATATAGTGGGAGACGTCAAGCGAGGGGTCAATTTGGAAAATAGGATCATTGATGATGCTATTGAGGCACAAGTCAAGTATAGAAGGCTTCGCAAAAGGGTTTTCGAGTCAGAAGTTAGGCATCTGGAACAACATAAAATAGACATGGAGGCTATAAATGAATGGAAGGGGATCACCACTAAGGCAACAGAAGGTTAGAATATTTGGAATAGGGATTGATGGAGCTCGAAGGAAAGATGAGAAAGAGGCTTGTAGATTGTCAAAACACGGACGACAGTGAAGGAGGGCATCTAGCAAAGGCTTACTTATTATTGGACATGCGCGGCCTGGGGAACCTGATTGATGGAGTCAAAAGATCCAAGCACTGAGAAGGTCCCTCAGGGACCTAATAGATTTAGCAAATGTTGTTCTTTACTATTTTCTAGCTTAGTTTAGATTTGATTATAATAAGACTAAACGCTATTAATGACTTCATTATTATTGTCGATTTAATAAAGATTTGGCTCATTTTCACATTAATGAAATGACGCAATACTGGCATCAATTTCCTCCAAATCTATGTGTTGCTTAGGCCTACCCCGGGCACAATGAGGTCACCAATTAGTATGCGAATTATTGCATGATTTTGCAAAACATGTTTAATACTGCAAGCATTCTTTCAAATATCCCTTACTTACTTGGTTACCTTTTCCTTTTTCTTTCTTTTGATTATTCCCATTCCCCAAGGTTGGTTCGTGCATACTGGCATTTTCAGCATATTACACTAGATCCAGAGGTCCTCCACCTCCTCCTCAACCAAGCGATCCCAAGATTAAGAACAAAGGAAAAGCGAAGATGGATGATATGGGAGGTATCAGAGAGGATAACGCCACCATGGCAGAGAATGTCAAAACTTCAGATGGTCGAAGCATCCCGGCACATACTGAACTGGTCTTACGTATGGAACAAAAGATTTTGGAGCTACAAGGAGAACTTGAGAGAGTCCAAAACATGGCAAACCTCTCTCTCACTCTAAATGTCAGTGATATTAACCAACAAAATCCAAACAACCAGAACCAAGCACCACCATAAAACTCACAAAACCAAAACCCGCAACCAAACCCTCCTGTACCGCACCAGTACCCCACACCTCCCCAAAACCTTAATCCCCCTCCAGTACCAACCCCTCATCAACACCATCACCACCCAACCCAATACCCACACACTACCAGTTATCATACTCCCCAGAATATTCCACAACCCACTCCTGACCTCTAAAACTCAACAAATAACCACCCTTATACCCAAACCCCCAGAGTCTACCAAAGCAACCCGATATATGTGGAAACCTTACCCCACATCCCGCAACGAAACCTATACTTACCCGAGTCGACCGAGAAGGACCTATTCATCAAGAATATTGTGGAAGAACTCAAGTAGCTCTCTGATAGAGTTCATAATGTCTAAGATGGAAAAGGCGTTGAGGGTTTGAATTATGAAGACTTGTGCTTTCAACCAGATGTATAGTTGCCGGAGGGGTACAAACCTCCCAAATTAGAAATATTCGATGGAACTAGTGATCCAAAAGTGCATCTGCGGACATACTATGACAAGTTTGTAGGAGTGGGAAGAAAAGAACAAATCTACATGAAGTTGTTCATGGGAAGCTTCACAGGGGACGCATTGTCCTGGTATATCAGCCAAAATCCGAAGAAGTGGGTGAGCTGGGTAGGCATGGCATCAAACTTTATGGACAGATTCAGGTACAACACAGAGAATGCACCAGATGTTTTCTACATTCAGAACCTCAAAAAGAAACCTTCCGTGAATATGCTACCCGGTGGAGATCTGAGGCTGAAAATGTAAGACCAGCACTCGAAGAAGAACAAATGAATAAGTTTTTCGTCCGAGCTCAAGACCCGCAGTACTATGAACGGTTGATGGTTATTGAGAACCACAAAATTATCTGACATCATCAATCTAGGAGAAAGAATAGAAGAAAGGATTAAAAGTGGGATGATGACGAAGTTCAAAGCACTGCAGGCCACAAACAAAGCCTTATAATCAGGAGGTATTTCAAAGAAAAAGGAAGTAGGTGCTGTCATAGTGGCCAAGGTCCTAAATCTCCACTAATATACAAAACACCTCCACCCACGTATCAACTTTCACCCCCCAGATACCAACAACCGGCTACCACCTACCACGACTATAACTCAACCCGCATATTACCATTCATCTCCACCAGCCCACCAAAACTACCAAAAGCCAAGACCAAACTTCCACCGCAAACCACCTACACGATACACCCCGACTGCTCAGCCCATAGACCAATAATATGAGAGATTGAAGGTTGCTGGTTGTGTCACTCCCATCCCTTCCATTGCTATTGAGAATTTTTCTCAACGGATCAACCTGAAAATACATGTGCCTATCATTCAGGCATGAAGGGTCATACAATTGATGAGTGTCGCCCACTGAAGGACAAGATTCAGACACTGATCGACAACAAGGTCATACATGCACAGTAAACTACATCAAATGTGCGCAACAATCCTCTCCCATATCACAGAGGTGAGAGAGTGAATGTAATAGATATTGACGAAGAATGGGACCCAGAAGGGTCAATCGGACTCATTCGAGAGGGGGATGATCCTAGGACATCTCCGGTCACCCTCACACAAGTTGTGGTACAAACCCAAGCACCATTTGAGGTCGAGGTAACTGCACCCTTCACTGTGATGGTAGCTCCCACACCATCCTACAAGTCTTATGCCATCCCATGGGACTATGTTGTGGAAACCAGGAGAAAAGGAAAAGCAAAAATGGAGGAGACATGTACGACACATAGAATGACCAAAACTGGCAGAATCTATACACCTGAAAACTTGGGGGGAACAAGCAAGGAATTTGCATCTAAACCACCTATTGTTGATACAGGTACCGATGACCTTTGGAGGAAAGTACAAGCAAATGAGTACTCTATTTTTTATCATCTGAACAAAAATCTCGCTCAGATATCCATTTTTTGGCTGTTTCAAAACTTCGAGACACAAAAGAATGCCTTGATGAAAGTGATGAGTGAAGCTTATGTACCAAACAACATCACTAGCGGGGAGATGGCCAACATGGTCGAGCGGGTGCTGGAGAGCCACAAAATCACCTTTCACGAAGATGAGCTACCACCAGAAGGACTAAGTCACAATAGGACATTGCACATCACAGTGCAATTTGGGGATAAGTTCATCACCAGGGTCCTAATAGACGGAGGATACAATCTCAAATATGCCCAATGACCACTCTAAAGAGGTTGGGTAAAGGATTGCACAAGATACAGATGGGAAGCATGAATGTGAGGCATTTGATGGATCCCAAAGAGACACAATCAGATAAATCAACCTCAACCTACAAATGGCTCGACCTGGTTTTCGAGTTCCAAGTGCTGGATATATCTACTACCTATAATCTATTTTTGAGACGACCATGGATACAAGCCGCTGGGGCAGTGGCTTCTACTCTGCATTAGGCTTTGAAGTTTGAATGGAATCATCAAGAAGTGATTATCCACCGGGATGGAAGCAACCCCATCCATAACAATCAGACCGTTCCCGTCATCGAGGATAGGAAGAAGCTGGGTGGGGAGACGTACCATCGCATTTAGCGGGTCAACGCAATTGAAAAGGATCGATGGTTGAGTAACAAGATAGAAAGCATATTACTATGGACAGGGTATGAACCTGGCAAGGGTCCCGGCAAAACATCATGGTACAACTTTTGGGCTCGGATATGAATATACTTGGCAAGAGTACCAAGATTGGTCACCACCATGACATGGTCCTTATTATCCACTAGAACAACCGGTACCATCTGTATAACAGAAATTCCAACAGGCAGGCGTGATCTAAGGATCTGAGGAAGATGAAGTCTTAGCCGGTATGAGGAACTTATTTCTGATGAAGAAGATATGGATTGCAATGAAATAGTTGAGGAGGAGGAGGAGGAGGAGGAAGACCTTATCATTCAGACCGTGGAAGGAGGAACTATTCTCAAGAACTGGACTGTTGCACCATCCTGGGCCTGCCGAATTCCTGGGTAGCTTGGCAGATTAGCATCAATTATATTAAGCATCGAGATATTTTAGTGTTTTGTTTTAAAATAACTGCTCGATTCATCGAGCCCCATTTTTTAACGTTTTAAAGATTTCAATTAATGCATTGCTTTTTCGTATTTACTATCATTCTCTACAGTTTCTCTCTTTACAACATTATTATTACCTATCCCGATGAACCTGTGACTGTGAACATTTTCTCTCTTTACGAAAACGTGAGATGTAACATCCTTATTTTTTGAGCTTATATCAATTTTCTTATGGCGTACCTCCACGTACGAAAATATGGGGCGTAACATCATTCCCCCCTTTGGAATATTCATCCTCGAATGTTGACTGATGTGTTGATACCCAGTTTTGCCCTCATATATTTTTCAAATAATATACATACTTTAAAAATATCATCTTTTTGCATTATTATCAATTTACAGGATTTACACAAGCATTTATCATAATTTTAGAGCTTTTAAATTAATTTTCATAAAAATTCAGTAATTACTCTTTCAAATTATTGGTGATGACTTAAATCACTTAAAATTATTATTTTCATCCCTAATACATTTTTAAAATATTTTCACTCCATTTTTATATAATTACAATTGTATTTTTGGGCTATTCGCATAAATTTGCAGTAATAGTCTATATTTTGCATTCTTATTGCAATTGACATTTCATTTAGGGTCAAAGTAATATTTTACATTTTTTATAGTCTCCTATTATTGCTTAAAGTATTAATTTGCATGAGTAGAATTTTTATAAATTTATTCAGTTATTTATTAAATTATTTTTTCTTTTAACTTCTATTTTTTAGAGCTGGCCTAATTTTTAATTTAATTTCCGAACCAAAAGCCCAATACACTAACCCAATAACCTCACCCGAGATCAAACAACCCTTTAACCCAACCCGTCCGCGACCCGTCTAACTAACCCGACCCAACCTCTCTTTAAAATCCTGGTCGTTGATCTCTAAGATCAGCGGCCCACATTTAACCTGAACTTTTGAATTATCCAACCCCAAAACCTAGTCATATTCCCTCACAACCCGCCGCCCGTAAATGCTCTCAACCTCATCTTCTCTCTTCTGACGATCCATAGCCGCCTCCCCTTGATTCACTCTCCTAATCCCACTAATAATGGGATTCGACAGTTATTAGCTTACCATATATGGACTCCTTTGCTACCGGTCACAGGGTTATGGTGTTCCTTAGGTATTTGCCCAATTTTGGCAAATACCACCTCTATATCGGATGAGAATCAACCCAATCTTAGGGATTTGAACAATATCCCGTCTATATACGCAAAGAGAAACTGGATTCCTCATACCGGTTGGTCAATTTTGAGTTTAAAACTCTGACTAGGGTTTGGATTTTGATATTTTTCCTTTCTTGTTGCTCTAATGATTTGCATGCGAGATTATACCCTTTTTTGTCCATGTTTACTTGATTTCTTTCCTTATTTATGTCTAATCAGTTATTTTCCCTGTTTGTTCGTTCAATTTCTATCATTATATAAACACCTCCCAGTCCCCTTTAAGACAAACTTGGAAATCAACCTCTTCACTAAAAAACTTGACTTTTTGCTATTCTCTTGATTTGTATACTGTATTGGCCGACCGAAAGCCAAGTCCATTAACATCTTGTTACTTAACTTGTTCTTAGTGCGAGCATTGTCCAAATTTCATTGAAGCTCTTGGAAACTTTGACGCATTAGGAATTCTGGGTTTTCTATGGAAATTTATCCTTTACTGTTCTTCGCTTAACTCGTGAGTCACTACACTTTGTAATTTCATTCCTAGGTATCTATGGTTTGCATATGTTTGCACTCCTGATGTTCGTCAGTTCTATATGTTTTCTGGGTTGTTTTGTGTGAAATGTTGTTTGCTTTCTTCAATCTTTTAAGTCTCTTTAACTTTTAGCTTCAAGCATGCTAAACCTGGTTCAATTAAATTCTAACGAGTCAATGTGTTAAGAATTATTAGTGTTTGGGACCGTTACACTTGTTAGCCTCTTTTGGTTTTTAATTTTGGCTCTTGCTATCAATTTTGTTACTTGAATATGCCTTACTTGCATATTTTTACATTTTTTAATCGACTAGTTAACTGAGTTAAAAGCATGAATGTGTACACCTACTGTATGGCACAAGTCTGTTTCCCATCATATTCTAAATTTTTGTGGTGATAACTTGCCTATCTACCATGTTTTGACCCTGCTCTCTATCAGTATGCCTTTCAACATTTTTAATCCCCTCCCTGATTCACCAGTAGTTGTAATCTGCTTTTCTCATGTTTAAATGCTATCCTATTGCCAAATTAGCATGCCCTTTTCATAACATCAGGACCTATACTTAGCATAATCTGGACCTGCTTTAGGTAATTAGTCTATTGTATCAATGCTAAAATACCTACATGTGCTATATGACATGAGTTTACTTTCCCAATATGTTATGAATTGATGTGATGTTTGTCTTGCACAACTAATGTGTTTTAATTAGTGATAAGACATTTCCCATCAACTCTGATCTTTCTTCTCTGCTAATATGTCCCTTAGTATGTCTTTGGCTCACTTAATTCCATGTTCCTTCAATGATTACTTAGCCTGTCATAATGTGTGCTCCCTATCATGTCACAATGCAGTCTTGCCTCCCGATGAGAGTTAACATGAATGTCCTATTATACTAGGATGTACACTTAGCATGAATTTGACTTCTTAGGTCTCAACCTGTTAGTATTAACTTTTGTCAAATCTTGCAAACTTGTTCCTCCCCCTAACTCTTTCAATATATGGCTGTTATGTGCTACTCTGCTAAATGTTGAATTCTACTGATCAATTCCTATGACTTGCTTGATTAGCTCTTCTGTATGCTCAATTTGGCTATGTCTACTTTAGGTTATATGTGTATCCCCCAACTTTTCTCTCTCCATCACTGTCCACTCTCCTTACTTGCTACTTATGCTATTCTGAACCTCTAATTCTTAGCCGGATAAAATCCAAGGCTATCTAGGTTCTATTGTTGGCCTCCATAGTGTGAGCGCAACTCGAGGTCCAATTGAGGCCCTTGTGAACTCTGACACACTGGGGTTTGATCCTTAGTCATTCCCTAAAATCTCAAACTAATCATATTCCTCCCATTTTGTCCTGTTATCTTATGTATACTTTAATTGGTTGATTTAATGGTGCAACACTTGGTGCTATGGTTGAATAAATTGGCTTTGGACTCCTCTATGGATTCCTTAGTTGTGTGTTCAATGTGGCTCTTTGTTGAAGGCCTGGGTATGCTGTGTAAGAGTTATTGAAGACCCAGACATTACTGGGTATTTTATTTTGGCCTGCTGTAGATATATTGTCACTGCTATGTAACATTTTTTTATTGGGCCTGTAATAACTTTTTGTATAAACAATTGGGGTGTTAGTAAAAAGGGAAATGGGTAGAATTTAATATCTACATGAAAAGTGGGTAGATAATATGCCTACATGACTTGGTAATGTGTTTGCTATATGTGTTGCTCGATTACATGTGCACTGTAGAGATCATGACATTAGAAAAAGCACACAGACACATACTATCTGCTAGCAAACATGGATTCAAAATGTTGCAATTATTCTTACTGCTACATGTTACCAGAAAACATGCATATAGGAACAAGTGTGAATGAGTTTTCCTTCAATTCACTTCCGCTGGTCACTAGAAATCATGCCTATAGAATTTTGATCACGTCATTTGCTATTATATCGCATTGTTAATAGGACTAAGTATAAATAAAATGAGTTATAAGCGTCAACTGTTAGAGATCCTGCCTATAGGAAATATTTGCTCGTTAATTGGTTAATACTAGACTACTCACTGTTTATGAGCGCCACTACTAGAAAAACCTGGATAGTCTTGGGACTCTTCCCAGCAGACTTTGCTATATTCAACTGCGTAGATCACCTAGGCATCACACGTATAGAATTGGTAACTAAAAAAAACCTTTAATAATCAGCTTGTGATACCTGCATAATTCTATCTATAAACAATATCATGTATCTGAAATTTCCTGCATACTTTGATCGCCTAGAACGCATGTCTATAGGTTTAAGATTCTGGATTCTGCAAATTCCTAATTGACATATGTGTTTGTGTGCATTTACTGCTCAAGTGTGGAGGTCAGTATGAGCCTTTAATTGCTTTTATGTGAAGTCTTTATATGTTTTGTTAGTCGCCTAGTTTTTGTGCATTTTTGAGCAGTCTAGATAAGGTCTAAGACCATCCAAATAAAGGTCAAAAAACTCCTGGACCATAGGTATGGACCGGGTAGTGCACGCATAGGGCACGATTTAGAATTGAATTAGAACGCTTTTAGGTAACAACTTTAACATAGTAATCGGGTAGCAGGAGATGATAGTCTGTGCTCGCTGAATAATATGAGTAGCACCCTATCTCAAGGGAGTTATGAAATATTATTTATGTTGAACGGGGTGATCCTTTAGGCTAAAAAACATAGGACCCCCCTCCCCTTTTTTCTTTCTTTTTCTATTAGAATCAAAACTAGTTGTACCTCTATATTCAAGATCTCTTTGTAATAAAATTCTTAGATTTTGTGCTCTCTTTGCTTACTTGATCACATAGACTAATCCATATAATTTAAGTTCGGCCGGGACCCACAATTGTGGACCTCGAGGAGTGCCTAACACTTTCTCTTTAAGGTAATTTGATCCCTTACCCGATCTCTGGTGTTGTAGACTAGTTAAACCAGAGTCATTTTTAAATAGGTGCCCCAACACAGCTTAAAAATTGTTAGGTGGCGACTCTCCTCCTTTAATACTTCCTTAAAAGAGTTGTCACACGTGGAAACCCGATTTCTCGAGAAAAAAGGGCATGATAGCATGAAGACTCTGCTGGGGACTTACACTTAGGTTCTTACCATAGTGAATTTGGCTTGTATGGATTAGTCTTCTTTGGTATAAACGCGCTTCCCTTTTCCGTTTTATTTTCTACTACATGCACATCCCTCTCCCATTTTCCTTTTTATTTGTCTAATTCGTTGTTACATGCACATCCCTCTTCCATTTTCCTTTTACTTGTTACATGCACATCCCTCTCCCACTTTCCTTTACTTGTTGTAATATGCACATCCCTTCCCTTCTCCACCTTCCTTTGCTTAAATTGGTTATAGCCTGTGTATCCCTTTTCCTATTAACCTTTATTTGCTCTAAAATGCTCTTCATTTGTTTAAAGATTACTACGTCATGTCTCTCCCACAACTTGTTATTATATTTGCATAAAGCACTCTCCACATCATATTCCCCTCATTCCCGATTAAGAACATAGCGGCACTTGATGAGTTTCCGCGCTCTTCCAAAAATTACCCTTTAAATTGGAAAGGCTTATTTGCGGTAAACTAGTCGATCAACAGCGTAGTCGACGGTTCCATGCCTTTCCCTCTCAAGTTGTTCACTTGAGAGTACCAGTCTAGACCTTTCTAGAAACCTCGCTCCAATGTCAAATGTACACACATCATGTCAAACTTAGTATGGGTGAGAACGTTGTCCGCATGATAATCCACTAAGATAAGCTTTGTCCAAAGTCCGACGGGATTTCCATAATCTTAATGGACACCATCACGTTATGTGCATTACTTGGAGAAAATATGTCGGTATGTTGATCATTAATGTGTAAATAGTTAACTACTGAAGGGGAAAGGGCTAACTCTATTTGTTTGCAGAAAATGAAGCACGAAGTCCCCGGGTTCGGCATGGTTAAAAATATCCCGCCTTTCCTTCTTGATTGGTGGAAGAACCTCTCACCTATGACAAGAATCATGTGAAAAGGGACCTTGGTAATTTACCGTACGTATTAGAAATTTGGCCAAATAGGCATTGATTGAGGCCTCCACTATGTTTTGGGATGAGAAAAGAGTTGTCTTCTGCTTTGGCGACATATAAATGACTCCTCTCATAGAGGAAATAGCAGGCTTCGCTAGGCTGCCATGGGATAGTCCGGGTTTATTCGTACCAGAAAATCGCACTTCCCGTGGTTTTTTGAAAATGGAGGTTTTCAAGAAAAATGATGAGTTACTATGTCTGAAGAAGTCATACATCCCATTTGAATTCATTTATGAACATTGTGGGCACATCAAGTCATATCGCCTTCATCATGATAAGATTGTCATCACTTCCTTGTGTTGGACGCACCGTAGAGTTTTTGTGTTCATTGTCTATTTCTTGGGGTTTCTGATATTTCCGATGAAAGGGGGAAGCCACGCTCGCTTAGCCATGGTCACTAGGACTCTAATGGAAGGAATAAAGGGACAAACATACACTGCCATCCCCATGATCGAAATGTACTGCGCTCTAGATCGATGCAAGCAGGGGTATGGACACTTTGAGGGCTGTAATCTGTTGTTGCATGTTTGGTTATTAGAACATTTCCAGAGAGGTGAATATTGTCAAGAGCTTCTGCGAAGACCATTGAAGGACTACATAGCCTACCATCATCCGAAGGGAATGACATTTATCCCAGATAGGTTTGCACAACCTTGAAGTGTTGTGGGCTGGGTGCGTTTTTTCAGCAATCTGATTGACGAAAAGGTACATTGGATGTTTGAATGGTTCCCTAGCAGTGAGTTCATCATCAGATCAAGAGAGACTACTCATCTAGTGCTGATCGGATTAAAGGGAATCTATCCTTATGCTCTTATAAGGGTAATGAGGCAAGCGGGAAGAAAATAGGTTATACCTCTGGTTTCTAACATGGTCCAGTACAAAGCATATTTTAAAGGGAACATCATTCTGTTCATGTTCGAGGCACAACATATGTGGAATCAAAAGGTCATTGTGGAGAAAGATATTATCGAGCCAGAAAGGTATCATGCCGGCCATGTGTACTTCTACCCATCATGGTTGGTAGATGATATAGCGGGGGATGTCAAGCCAGGAATTAATCTAAAAAATAGGGTTATAGATGACGTTGTTGAAGCACAAGTCAAGTATAGGATGTTGCGCAAAAGGGTCTTCGTGTCTGAAACTAGGCATTTAGAACAATGCAAAATAGATATGGAAGCAATCAACGAATAGAGAGAAATTGATACTAAATCAACAAATAGATTAGAAGATATGGAGCAAGGGCTAATGGAACTTTAGGGAAAGATGAGAAAGAGACTCTCGGATTGTCAGAACACGGAAGGAAATGAAGGAGGGAATCAAGCAACGGCTTACCTACTATTAGATATGCGCGACTTGGGGAACTTGATTGACGGATCCAAGAAGGACAAGCATGGAGAAGGTCCTTCTGGGTCCAGGTAGATAAGGAAACAATGTCTTTACTACTTTCTAGATACGTTTAGATTTCGATTGTAATAAGTCAAATCCCATTACTGACTTTTCTCGTTATTATCGTTTTAGTAAGGATTTGGTTCATTTTCGCCTTAATGAAATGATGCAATTATCAGCATCGATTTTCTACAAGTCTATGTGCCACTTAGGCCTACCTCGGGCATAACAAGGTCCCTCAAATTAGGACATAAATTTATTATATAATTCTGCAACACATGTACAATATCGCAAACATTATTTAATACTCCTTACCGACTTGGTTACCTTTTTATTTTTATTATCTTTTGTTTATTCCCATTTCTCAAGGTTGGTTCGTGCATACTGGCATCGTCAGCATATCACACCATATCCAGAGGTCCTCCACCTCCTCCTCCACCAAGTGATCCCAAGAACAAAGGAAAATCCAAAATGGATGATGTGAGTGGTATTAGAAAAGACAATGCTACGCCGGAAACATTGAAACTTCAGACGGTCGGAGTACTCCAACACAGAATGATTTTGTCCTACGTCTGGAACAGAAAATATTGGAGCTACAAGGAGAGATTGAGAAGGTCCGGAACTTGGCAAACCTTTCCCTCACCCTAAACGTCCTCGGCATCAACATACAAAACACAAGCGCCCAAAACCCGACACCTCCCCAAAATACACAAAACAAAAATTTGCAAAAGCCTCCTACACCTCATCAGTACGCCACGCCTCCTCAAAACCATAATCATCCACCAGTACCTACTCCTCTACAACACCATCACCATCCAACTCAATATCCACAAACCACCACTTACCATACTTCTCAAAACGCACCACAGCTATCTCTGATCCCCAAAACTCAACCAACGACCACCATTATGCCCAGATTGCCGGAGTCCATCAAAGCAACCCCATATATGTGGAAACTTTACCCCATACCCCACAAAATAAACCTATATATACCCGAATCCGCCGAGAAGGACCTGCTCATCAAGAACATGGTAGAAGAATTCACGAAGCTTACTAGCAGAGCTTAAAGTATCAAAGGTGGAAAAGGCATTGAGGGTTTGAATTATGAGGATTTGTGTATTCAGCTAGATGTAGAACTACCGAAGGGTTAAAAACCTCCTAAGTTCAAATGTTCGACGGAACTGTTGATCCACAGCTGCATTTGAGAACGTATTGTGACAAGCTTGTAGGGGCTGGCAAGGATGAGCGAATCCGTTTGAAGCTGTTCATGAGGAGCCTCATTGGAGACTCCTTGTTTTGGTACATCATTCAGAACCCAAAGAAGTGGGTTAATTGGGTGAGCATGACATCAGGTTTCATGGATTGGTTTAGGTTCAACACAGAGAATGCACCAGACATTTTCTATATTCAGAATCTCAAGAAGAAATCGATGAAAACTTTTCGCGAGTATGCTACTCGGTGGAGGTTTGAAGCCGTGAAAGTAAGGCCAGCACTTGAATAAGAACAAATGAACAAGTTCTTCGTCAGAGCTCAAGACATGCAATACTACAAAAGATTGATGGTTACAGAAAACCATAAATTTTTTTGATATCATCAAATTGGGAGAAATAATAGAAGAATGGATCAAAAGTGGAATGATGAAAAATTTTGAAGCATCCAAGCCACAAATAAAGCTTTGCAGTCTGGTAGTACCTCCAAGAAGAAAGAAGTAGGTGCAGTAATGGTAGCCCAAGGTCGAAAGTCTCCTATTACATACCAAACACCCCACCCACATATCAACCTTCACCTCCTAGATACCAACAACCTGCCACCACTTACCATACTTATAACACTCAACCAGCATACTACCACTCACCACCAGCCCGCCAAAATTACCAAAAACCAAGACCAAATTTTGACTGCAGATCACCCAGACAATACACTCTAATTGTTGAACCCATAGACCAACTATACGAGAGGCTAAGGTTGCTGGTTATGTCACTTCCATTCACGTTGTTGCTATGGAAAACTCTTCCCAGTGGATTAACCCAAATAAGATATATGCCTATCACTCAGGCATGAAGGGTCATACTATTGATGAGTGTCGTACTTTGAATGATAAGATTCAGACATTAATTGAAACTAAAGTCATAGGCAAAGGAGGTTGCCCAACATCCATAACAATTCTCTCCTGGATCATAGTAGTGAAGGGGTAAATGTGATAGAGACCGATGAAGAATGGGACTCAGAAGGATCAAATGGACTCATTCGAGAAGGGGATAATCCTAAAACATCTCCAGTCACTCTCACACCTATCGTGGTACAAACTCAGGCACCGATTGAAGTTGAGATAGCCGCGCCAAATTCATTTGAGGTTGAAGTAACAACACTCTTCACTGTAATGGTAGCACCTATGCCGTCTTATAAGTCTAATGCTATACCATGTGATAATGTTGCGGAACCAAGAAGGAAAGGAAAAGCAAAAATTGAAGAAACAGGTGCAGCGTAAGGCATGACCAGAACCGGTAGGGTTTATACACCCGAGCATTTGGGAGGAACAAGCAAAGAAGATGCCTCTAAGACTCCTATCATTGAGACCGACCCGGGCGATCTTTGGAGAAAGGTGCAAGAAAGAGAATATTCTATGGTGGATCATTTGAATAAAACCCCTGCTCAAATATTCATTTTATCACTACTGTAAAAATCCGAGGCACATAGGAATGCCTTGATGAAGTTGTTGAATGAAGCCTATGTACCCAATAACATCACCAGCGGAGAAATGGTCAACATGGTAGGGCAAGTGTTAGAAAGACACAAGATCACTTTTCATGAAGACGAGCTACCACCGGAAGGGTTAATTCAAAACAGGACACTGCATATCACAATCAGTTTGAGGGAAAATTCATCGCTAGAATCCTGATAGATGGGGGTTTTAGTCTCAACATATGTCCACTAAATACTCTAAAAATATTTGGTAAAGGTCTGCAAAAGATATGGGCTGGAAGTATGAATGTAAAAGCATTTGATGGGTCTCAAAGGGCCACAACTGAGGAGACGAACATGAGACTCCAGATGGGCCCGACCTGGTTTGATGTTGGGTTTCAAGTGTTGGATATATCTTCTACCTACAATTTATTGTTGGGACGACATTGGATACATGCCGCTAGGGTCGTAGCTTATACTTTACATCAGAACATGAAATTTTAGTGGAACCATCATGAAGTGATCATCCATGGAGACGAAAGTAATCACATTTATACCAATCAGACTGTTCCAATCGTCAAGAATATGAGGAGGTTGGGTGGAGAAACATACCATTGCATCGAGCGCGATAACGCAATTGAGAAACAAAAATAGTGGAGCAGTAAGATAAAAAGCATTTTTTCATGGACAAGGTATGAACCCGGAAAGGGTCTCGGCAAGATTCTCAAGGAGATCACCAAACTGATACAGTTAAAGCACCATGGCACGACTTTTGGTCTTGGTTACAGATACACCTGGCACGAGTATCAGAATTGGTCGCCACTATGGCGTGGTCCTTATTAACCTCTAGAACAACCAGCACCACATTCGTACCAGTCATTTCATCAAGTTGACATGATGTGGGGGTCCGAAGAAGATGAAGTTTTAGCTGGGAGAAGGAATCTGTTTTTGAATGTTGAAGACATGTATTGCAGTGCGATAGTTGGGGAGAAGGAAGGCCTTATTATTCAGACTGTGGAGAAAGGATTTGTTCTCAAGAACTGGACCACTGCACCATCAAGGGCCCGTCGAGTTACTAGGTAGCCTGGCAATTAGCATCATTTATTTTTTGAAAGCAATTTTATAAGCATTTAAGACATTTTCAGTATTTTGTTTTTAAACATATTTTGTTTTGAAATAATTGCTCGAATCATCGAACTACACTCGTTTGACGTTTTTAAATATTTATCAATGGATTTCTATTTTTAGTGTTTATTATTATCCTTTATATTTTCTCTCTGTACACCGTTATTATTACTTACCCTAATGAACCTACGACTGTGACATGTAATGAGACAACGCAACATAAGGATAGCGATTCAGAGGATCTGGAAGATGATATAACACCCGAAGAAATTGTTAGAGAAGTGGAAAATTTTGAAAACAAGCCTAAGTCCAATTTGGATGAGACTGAAACAGTTAATTTGGGAGACTCTGAAACAATCAAGGAAACGCGTGTCAGCATTCATATATCGCCGTTAGAGAAGGAAGAATAGATCCGGTTCTTGAAAGAGTATGAATATATTTTTGCATGGTCCTATGATTACATGACCGGTTTGAGCACATCCATAGTAGCTCATAAACTACCTACCGATCCCATGTGTCCACCTGTAAAGTAGAAGCTCGGAAAATTTAAGCCAGATATGAGTTTGAAAATAAAAGAAGAAGTCATCAAGAAGATCAAAGCCAAGGTTCTCAAAGTGGTTGAGTATCCGACATTGTTGGCTAACATTGTGCCAGTTCCAAAGAAAGATGGGAAAGTTAGAGTGTGTGTCGACTATCGATACTTAAACAGAGAAAGTCCCAAAGATGATTTCACATTGCCCAATATACACATATTTATCGACAACTGTGTCAAGAATGAACTCCACTCCTTTGTGGATTGCTTCGTGGGATTTCATCAAATCTGGATGGATGAAGAGGATGCCAAAAAGACAGCCTTTATTACACTGTGGGGGTGTATTGCTACAAAATGATGTCGTTTGGCCTAAAGAATGTTTGAGCCACTTATATGAGGGCCATGACAACAATTTTCCATGATATGATACACAAGGAGATAGAGGTGTACGTGGACGACGTCATCATCAGATCTAAAAAGGGTACATACCACATAGCGGATGTGAGGAAATTTTTTTATCGACTTCGAAGGTACAATCTGAAACTAAATCCCCCAAAATGTGCCTTCGGAGTTCATGCTAGAAAACCGTTAGGGTTCATCGACGACGTCATCATCAAATCTAAAAAGGGTACATATCACATAGCGGATCTGAGGAAATTTTTTTATCGACTTCGAAGGTACAATCTGAATCTGAATCACCCAAAATGTGCCTTCGGAGTTCATGCTAGAAAACTGTTAGGATTCATTGTCAGCCACCGAGGAATTGAGCTAGACCCGTTAAAGGTCAAGGCTAACCAAGACTTTCCTCCTCTAAAGAACAAGAAAGATGTGATGAGTTTCTTAGGGTGTCTCAATTACATCAGTCATTTCATAGCACAATCAACTGTGATCTCTGAACCAGTTTTCAAAATGTTGAAGAATGACGCTGCAACAAGTTGGACTAAAGAATGTCAGAAAGCCTTCGACAATATAAAGGAATATTTGTCCAAACCACCGGTCCTAGTCCCATCGAAACCTGGGAGACCTCTGCTACTCTATTTATATGTACAAGATGGGGCTTTTGGCTGCGCCTTGGGAAAACACGATGAGACGGGAAGAAAGGAGCAGGCTGTATACTATCTGAGTAAGAAGTTCACACCCTACAAAGCACAGTATTCCTTGCAGGAACGCACCTGTTGTGCTATGACATGGATAGCTCGAGGCACTACTTCTATGGCTACACCAGATATCTCATATCAAGGATGGATCCACTAAAATACATCTTCCAGAAACCCATTCCTATAGGGAAGTTAGCAAAATGGTAGATACTACTGAGTGAGTTCGACATCATTTATGTAACTCAGAAGACTATCAAAGGGAAAGCATTGGCAGATCATCTGGTAGAAAATCATGTAGATGGAAAATACGAATCAATGAAAATGTATTTTCCCGACGAAGAGGTATCATTCGTAGCAGAAGATATCACCGAAGCCTATGATGGTTGAAGAATGTTCTTTGATGGAGCCGCAAACATAAATGAGTAGGTATTGGAGCAGTTTTAGTGTCATAAACAGGTCAACAATATCCGATATCTACAAAACTAAGGATTCCATGTACCAACAACATGGCAGAATAGGAGGCTTGCATCTTGGGACTCAAGTTTGCCATTGATATGAATGTTCAAAAATTGCTGGTAATTGGAGATTCAGACCTTTTGGTACATCAGGTTCTAGAAGAATGGGATACAAAGAATACCATGATATTGGCATATTTGTACTATGTACAAGAGTTGATGAAGAGATTCACAAAGATAGAGTTCAAGCATCTTCCGAGAATCCAGAATGAGTTCGTAGATGCATTGGCCACTCTATCTTCCATGATACAACACCCAGACAAGAATTTCATCAATCCTACCCCAGTAGGGATTCATAATCAGCCAGCTTATTGTGCTCGTGTTGAAGAAGAAACTGATGGAAATCTATGGTTCGATGACATCAAAGAATAGTTGGCAAAAGGAGAATACCCGGAGCATACAGATCATACTCATAAATGCACACTCCGAAGATTATCCAACCAGTTCTTCCAAAGCGGAGGAATTCAGTACAGAAGGACTCCAGGTCTGGGATTATTACGGTGTGTCGATGCCAAGGAAGCATCCAAATTGCTCGAAGAGATACATGCCGGAACTTGCGGACGACACATGAATGGCTTTTTCTTAGCTAAGAAGATATTAGGAGCAGGAAATTTTTGGATGACTATGGAAATAGACAGCATCAGGTATGTCCAAAGGTGTCATCAATGCCAAGTACATGCTGACATGATACGAGTGTCGCCCAATGAACTCAAAGGAACAAGTGCACCTTGGCCTTTCTCCACTTGGGGGATGGATGTCATCGGTCCGATCGAACCCGCCGCTTCAAATGTCCACAGGTTCATTCTAGTGGCCGTAGACTATTTCACAAAATGGGTTGAAGTTACATCTTACAAGGTTGTAACTAATAAAGGTCGTCGCAGATTTTGTTAGGGATCATATTTTTTGTCGATTCGGTTACCGGAATCAATCATCACCGATAACGCCACCAACCTTAACAGTGATTTGATGAGATCTATGTGTGAAACCTTCAAGATCAAGCATATAAATTCCACAGCATACAGGCTGCAAATGAATGGAGTTGTGCAAGCCGCTAATAAGAACATCAAAAAGATATTAAGGAAGATAGTAGATAATCACAAATAATCGCACGAGAAGTTACCATTTGCCCTACTTGGATATCGCGCCACGGTTCGCACATCAACCAGGGCAACTCCTTATTTGCTGGTCGATGGTACTGAAGTCGTTATCCTCGCCGAAGTAGAAATTCCTTCTTTGATAATCATACAAGAGGCTGAACTCAGTGATGCAGAATAAATCATAAAAGAATTGACGGACCCGCTCTCTAACAGTAGCAACCAAGGCTGGTGCATGCCTAGCAAAATCACTGAACCGAACCGCATACTCCAACACCATCATAAAACCCTAGCAACTGCTCAAACTCCATGCGCCATGCATCTCTGATACTCTGGGGAACAAACTCTCTCGAGAACATATCTGAGAACTTAGTCCAAGTGAGTGAAGTTTCCTCGGTTGGACTAACCAACTCATATGCTCGCCACCATTGATAGGTCGCTCCTCTAAGCTGGAATATAGTGAAAGAAACCCCACTAGACTTTGCGATACCCATAGTACCGAGGATGCCATGGCACTTAAGAAAACCTTGGGCATCCTCTGACGCCAAGGCACTGAAAGTAGGAGGGTGGTACTTCTTGTACCTATCGAACCTGAGCTGCTCCACGTCAAAAGTTATTGCCATAACCTCGGGCTGAGTTGGAGCGATCGGCTACATCAATATGACCTCTGTAACCTGGTCGACCTGGACCCGTTGCTCTAGGGTATACGAGGCAGGATTCTGTGTTCCTCCCCCGACCTGAGATGTGGCAGGAGCAAAGGGGATTAACCCTGCTTGAGCTAAAGTGCTGAACATACTCAGAAACGGGGCGAGAGTCTCCAAGAGAGCTGGTGCAGCAATAGGCGTTTCAGGTTCCTGTCCTCCAACTAGAGCTACTGGTAGCTCCTTTGTAGCAGCTCGTGGGGGTGCTCTGGCTGCACCACGTGGACGTCCTCGACCTCTACCCCGACCTCTTGTAGCTCAAGAAGGGGGTGCTGGTGTCAGGTCTTCCGATCTAGCTGTACGTGTCCTCACCATCTGTGAGAGAATAGAAAGGCAAAAATTTAGAGTCCGAAGTCAAAATATCGCATGATAAGGGATAAAGAAGTGAAACTTTTTCGAACAGTTTGATAGCCTCCCGAAGATAAGTATAGACGTCTCCGTACCGATCTGTGAGACACTACTAAACCTACTTGTGACTCATAACATCTATCAACCTAGTGCTCTGGATACCAACTTCTCAAGACCCTTTTTTTTCCCTCTGTAGGATGTCGTGATGGCACCTATTCTCTAATACTAGGTAAGCCTAACAGCTTTGCATAATAACGGAATATAAAACTTAAACTCATATCCCAACATATAAAATAAATCAAACCATGATTTAAAAATAGTTACAACTCCCAAAACCCAGTAGAAATAAGTCACAAGCTTATATGAGAAACGCTAAGTGTCTCTATACATCAGAGTCTAAGGAAAATGAGGAAAAACAACATAGTAGGATAGAGGGGGACTTTGAGGTCTACGGATGCTGGCAGATATACCTTGAAGTGTCCACGTGCTCACTGGCTCAATAATATCGTTTCTGGAAGGAGGTACTTGTATTTGCGCAAAAATATGTGCAGAAGAGTAGCACGAGTACACCACAACGGTACCCAGTAAAGGCCAAGGCTAACCTCAGTAGAGTAGTGACGAGGTCAGGTCAGGGCCCTACTGGAATAAAAATGAAACAAGGCAGAAGATATAATATAATATAATGATAGACTGAGAATTTAACAATGAGAAATTACAGAAGGAAACAACATAGCAATTAGGAGTAAAGAACAAGTGTGCTCCGGAGGTACCGCCTCGTAGTCCCAAAAGTAAATACACATCAGGGGAGCTCCTGAGATACCACATCGTAGTCCCAAAAGTAAACATGCAATAGGGGAGCTCCCGAGGTACCGTCTCGTAGTTCCAAAAGTAAATATGCAATAGGCGAGCTCCCGAGGTACCGCCTCGTAGTCCCAAAAGTAAATACACAACTCGTAACCGATGGAACAACGAATTTACAGCAAGGAATCCTACAGTTAAAGACTGAATACAAAATCAAGGAGACATGAATTCAACTAAGTATGTTGCACATATAGAAAGTAAGGATTAAAACACGTAGACATGCGATATTAGGATAAACATGATAACTACACATGCTAAGGCAACTCAGTTTTGGAATTAAAAGAAGACTACTTTGCAAGAATCGAATTTTTCAACATATAACCCGAGTACGCACTCGTCACCTCTCTTACACGGCCTCCACAATTTCAAATACCACAATAGTACCAAAATCTAAGGAGAATTTCCCCCACACAAAGTTAGACAAGTCACTTACCTCAAATCAAGCTCAATCAGCCAACTAGAATGCCTTTCCCTCGATTTTCCGACTCCGAATGGCCCAAATCTAACCAAAATTAATTACATACTATGAATACAACTATAAGAAACTAATTTAAATAATGAAACTATGACTTTAACAAGGAATTGAAATATCGCTCCAAAAAGTCAACCCGAGCCCACGTCTCGGGATTGGGCAAAAGTCACAAAATACGAACACCCATTCGATAACGGGTTCACCCAAACCAAAATTACACAAAATCCGATACCAAAATGTTGATTAAAATCTCAAAGTTTGGCCTAAGGATCTTCTACCTTTTCCCTCCAATTTTTCAATCCAAATCCTAAATTAAATGAACAAATTAACAATAGATTAATATAATAAGAAATGAGTCAAGAATCCTTACCCAAATGATTCCTCTGAACCCTCGAATTGTTTTCTTAATCCGAGCTCTCTAAATCCCAAATTGAAAATTAGATCAAACCCTCGTTTTCCCCCATTTTGCCAACTGAATCCGCACCTGCAGTCCTTGAGTCGCATCTGCGACGCTGCACCTGTGGAAAACCCATCGCAGGTGCGGTCCTAGATTAAGTCAAAAACTCCGCTTCTATGGACCAATAATGCGCTTTTGCGCCCTTGCTTCGGTGGACGGTGTCCGCTTCTGCGTTCCCAAGCCTTCATAGCCAATGCCGCATCTTTGACCGACCATCTGCATCTGCGGGCTTGCAGATGTGCTCAGGACCTCGCACATGTAATCCCAGCTGGGCCAAGCCAATTTTGCATCTACGATTCAAACCTCGCTTATGTGAGTCTGCACCTGCGGCCAATCCCACTGCAGGTGCGATTACACCAGAAATTGCCCAACATCAACCATTCCTCTAAGTCCAACAATGATCCAAAAATGATTCCAATCACACCCGAGGATCCCGAGACCTCAACTAAAAATACCAACAAGTCCTAAAACATCATATGAACTTATTTGAGTCTTCAAATCACATCAATAGCGCTAAAACACGAATATCACCCCAATTAAAGCTTAATGAACTTTAGGACTTCAACTTTTACATCTAATGCCGAAACCTATCAAATCAAGTCCGATTGACCTCAAATTTTGTTCACAAGTGATAAATGACATTATAGACCTGTCCAACTTCCGAAATCTGAATCCGACCCTGTTATCAAAAAGTCCATCCCCGGTCAAACTTTCCAAAAATCACCCAACTTTCGAACTTTCATCAATTAACACCGAAATAACCTACAGACCTCCAATGCAACATCCGGACATGCTTCTAAGACTAAAATCACCCTACGCAGCTATTGGAACCTTCTAAACTCCATTCTGGATTCGTCTTCACACAATTCAAACTAGGTCAATTCCTACGACTCAAACTTCAATTTTAGGGACTTTGTGTCCCAATTATTTTGAAACCAAAAACCAAACCTTCCGGCGAGCCACAAAACAAAAAAATGAGATAGAGGAAGAAATAAATAGGGGTTTGAGACTAATACTCTCAAAATGACCATCCAAGTCATTACACTTGACCAAGTACATGCAAATCAAGATGCTAGAATTGACAAGCTAATAGACAGGGTGGGGATTCTGATGGAAGAAGAATTCACCCATGAACCTGGAAAGCTCCTAGAGGTTCCATAGATTAATTCTCCCCCAAGACAAGTAGCATATGCTAAGGCTATTCTTGTCTCATCTGAAGGGATGATTCCAATCCATCAACTGAAGGAGTTCATTGAAAGTACTATTATAAACAAGTATGAAATTGCTACCAAGTCCTCTCTTACATATGCAAAGCCATATACTGCGAGAATCTATATGTTGAAGATGTCTGCTAGCTATCAACCTCCAAAGGTTCAACAGTTTGATGGAAAAGAAAATCCAAAGAAGCACGTGGCACACCTCATTGAGACATGCAACAATGTTGGAATTTTTGGAGATTACCTCATCAAGAAGTTTGTCCTCTCACTAAAAGGAAATACTTATGACTGGTACACAGAACTCGAGGCTGGATCTATTAATAGCTGGGATCAGATAGAGCAAGAGTTCCTCAATCAATTTTATAACACAAGACGTACTGTGAGTATGATAGAACTTAAAAATACTCGTCAATGAAAGGGTCAACTAATTATGGACTTTATCAATCGTTGGAGGAATGCAAGCCTCAACTGCAAAGAGAGGCTTAGTGAAGCTTCTGGCATAGAGATGTGTATCCAAGGCATGCATTGGGGACTCCGCTACATCTTGCAAGGTATCAAGCCTAGCACATTAGAAGAACTTATGACTCATGCCTATGACATGGATTTAAGAATGACCTCCGCTGGAAACGAAAGGCTATCTATGAGCCTCACAAAGGGAACGACAAGCAAAAAGTCAAGAAATGGTGCAAGTTGGCACCCAATTCTGAAAACAAAGAAGCAATGAATGTCAACACATCACCTGTGAAGTTGACAATGAAGGTGAGCAAGAAGCAGAGTACCAAACCCACTACTTTCCAAGATAAACCAAGTGGGAATTTGACTCTAAAAAAATGCAAAAGAAGGAGTACCCATTTCTAGATTCTGATTTATTAATAATTGGGATCGATTAGAGCAAGAGTTCCTCAATCGCTTTTATAGCACAAGGAGCACTATGAGCATGGTGGAACTTACAAATACTCATCAACTGAAGGGTGAACCAGTTATGGACTTTATCAATCGTTGGAGGAATTCAAGCCTCAACTTCAAAGACAAGCTTAATGAAGCTTCTGGCATAGAGATGTGCATCCAAGGCATGCATCGGGGACTGCGCTACATCTTGCAAAGTATGAAGCCTATAACATTTGAAGAACTTGCAATCCGTTCCCATGACATGGAAATGAGAATGGCCTCTACTAGAAATGAAAGGTTGCCCATCTATGAACCTGGCAAAGGGAATGACAAACAAGAAGTCAAGAAATGGAGCAAGTTTGTACCCATGTCTGAAAAAAAAGAAGCTATGAATGTCAGTACATCACCTCTGAAGTTCACGACGGAGGAGAGCAAGAAGCATAGTATGAAATCCACTTCTTTTCAAGATAAGCCAAGTGGAAAGTTGAATCTAAAAAAAATGCAAAAGAAGGAGTACCCATTTCTAGATTCTGATGTGCCTGTAATTTTTTAAGAGCTCTTCGAGGTAAAGCTCATTGAGCTATTAGAGATGAAGCGGCCAAATGAAGCTGGGAAAATTGAAGACCATATTACTACAAATAACATCGACTTGTGAGTCATCGTATTCAGAAAAGCTTTGTCTTTAAGGACAAAGTTATGGAATTGGCCCGTGAAAAGAAGACCATGCTCGAAGATGAGAAGGCGAGTGCGAACCAAGTCTCTATTACCTTTGGCTCATTCAGTCTAGATGAGCTATGCAGTTTAAAAGAAATCGAAGATAAATAATTATTGGAGAATTACAAAGTCAAAGTAGATAACCATGATGATGATGAAGTTTGGACATTGGTGACTGATTGTAGGCGCCACAAAAGGAGCCCACGAAAAGAGTCAATAGAACAACCAACAAGAAAAATGATGGTGAAAATACAAGGAGATGGAATCTAGTTAAGCATTTAAAGAAATCAAAAGTGGAGGTGCACCACCCTCAAAAGCCACGACATCCGGTGACTCTGGAGGAGTTTTTACCAACTTGGTTCTGCACGAAGATTTCCCTTATGGGTATTAATGCCTCTTGTTGCCATGCTGACAAAGGGGAAGAAAAGAGTGATGACCTACCATTGTTACCATCTTCGAAAAAGCTCATCGAGTACATTCCTAAAGAAGTTAATGCTTGTGAGGATAAAGTTACATTCAAGAGTGATGATCTTCTATTAGGTGAAACTCCTCACAGCCGCCCATTATACTTGGTTGGCTATATAGGCGATGAAAGAGTAAATCAATTCTCGCTGTGAAAGAACTCGGCATTCCCATGAACAAACTCTCAAAAAGTCGTGTGATGATTCAAGGATTCAAATAATGGAGAGCCATAGGCGTAATCAGGTTGGGGATCACCATTGAAGATATGCAATCAATGCATGGTTGCATATGATCGATGCAAAGACTTCATACAACGTCTTGCTTAGAAGGCCTTGGATACGTGAGAATAATGTGGTTCCATCTACCTACCATCAATGGTTAAAGTACTTAGAGGGAAAAGTCGAGACGAAGATAGTTGTGATAATGAGCCATTCACCGAGGTTGAGTCACACTTTGCCAATGCAACGCTCTACTTGAAGAATAGCATTGTGAAGGAACTGAAAGTTGATGATGTCATGAATGGCAAGAATAACGAGTCCACGACTAAACTTACTGAGATGATTGTTGCTAAAGCCAAAGTTTTTACTAAGGAAGTGATCACGCACAACTATGCCTTATAAAAAGGACTAAGCGGTCGTTGCAAATATATTCCGAATATTAAGTCCGAAGTCGAATCGCACAAGGAATTAACCTATTAATTACTGTTATCAGACTCACACAATTCCCACCAATAAACTTCCACATATATTTAAAAAAGGATTGGTTTTCTACTAAATATTACTTAATGAAACTATATTAACTAAGAACTAAATAAGAGCGGTTTGTAAATAATAATATGAATGATCTAAGGTTGTGATTTCCCCTATTGTTGGAATCCCTTCCCGCTATGTTTAGTATAAATTTGCCTAACTTCTCTATCGATCATGAACACTCTGACTGCCGCAAATCTCTCCCGAGTAATTACGACAATATACTAGACATACTCTCCCAAGTTGTGCTAGGTAGCTTTAATTACAGCTCACTTAGATCGCACCCAAGGTTTCATTATCCCTAATCCCACCGTTAAACCCTTCATTATTGATCCCTCATATACGTCGAGAGTGATGTTGTTCAACAACTACCTAAATATTCACTCTCTCCCGAGTAATACATACTAAATAGGCAAAACTATTTGAGGGCCCTTCAATTAACTACAACAACCATATAGTTGAACAAATAGAGATTAAACTTTGGCACATCTATATTAACATATCAAGAATTTCATCCTTCAATGAGTTCCATCCAAACCCTAGATTAGATGTTTAGCTACTCATACTAAAATAATATAAAGCTATAAGATGGTTCATAATTCACAAATTAATGGTAAAAAGAAGAAGAATGAAAACTCTAATGATGACTTGATATTCTCCCACTTGTTCTTGCCTCCAATTGAGTCTAAAACAGGCTTGATAATCCCTCTAGGCAAGTTTTTGGGTTTATATAAGGTTAGGTTAATTTTCCCAGCGCGTTACACTTTAGCCCCTGGAGTTCCTGGCTATTAAATGCATGATCGCGGTCACGGTCCCAACCACGGTCCTGAATGCGGTTGTTGATAACCAATTTTTCCCTTTATTATTTTCAAAATGCATATATCTTTTCAAATAAATGCACGAGCATCAATTAATATTTTTCCATAATTTCTACATTTTTAAAGATTTTTTTAATTAATTTGTCCCAGTATTTTTTATTATATAGACAATTACTAATCGCATCACCGTTGGTTTTATGACAATTTTATTGCTTAATTTAATCATTTATATTTACACTAAACTTTAATTATTTTACGAATGGTCGTACTTACATTTTAGGGTTATAATTGCAATAACTTTACAGTAATATCCCACAAGTGTATAATTACCTTATATCACAATAAAATGACCTTTTGTATTTTTATAATATTAGGTAATTATGTTAAATCAATTTTATGCATAAAATCATTTTTTTATCATTTATTAACTATTTTTTACAAATTATTTTATCCTTTAAGTGGGTATTTAATAAATAGCCTTTTATTTTCGGACCTAACCCCCTCAAACATTAGCCCAAATCCCTTTAAAAGATATCCCAAACCCCTTAGGCCCAAACCAATACACCCGACCCAATCACCCGTTTAATCGTGGATGTTGATCACTTTGATCAACGGTCCACGATTAAACCTACCATAATTAATCCCCTAACACCCTAACCCCATTCATTTCACTCAACCTGGCCACCCCTGAATCCCTCCTCCTGTCCATTCTCTCCCAATCAACCCCTAAAAACCTAGCCGCTGTCACCTGCAAAACTCCCCGTCTATGAGGTTTCTATGGATTTTCCGGCCCTTGCCGGCCTGTTACATCTTCTGGTTGTTCGACTTCAACTATTTATAAGAGAATCTCGAAGAGATTCAACCTGGTTCTGTTCGAAACCTTTCTCACAGGCCTATCCAAGGCCATTCTCATTGTGAGTATTGTTTCTTGCCTATTTTGGTTCAAATCTATGGTTTTCGATCGATCTTCTTTTACTTCTACTATTTCTAAAAACCCTAGTTTCACTAGTCTTTGAATCTTTTCATATCTTCGTAGATCTGATATGGTTCGAGTATTATCGGGTGTTTTCTTTTAAATTATATTTTGTTCTAGTTAATCGCTTCGATTTTATTCACTCTTTCTGAAATTAGGGTTCGTCCCAGACTTTCTTCAAAGGTTTTCCTAACTTTTCAGTGATTAAACTAAGTGTTCTTCATTATCTTGACTGATTCTCATGCATATTCTTCAACCCTAGATGTTTCTGTTTGTCATATTGATTTCTTTAATTTTGTTCCGTTATTATGTTGATTTCTGTGAACCAGTCTTATTAACTAATTTCTATTCAGGGATTTGAATGTTTTTCCCCATTAAAATCAGTATTCTTTGGGGATTTTTTACTTAGATGATTTTTATTTAGGGATTTGAATAATTCTTTCCTATAAAATCAGTATTCTTTGAGATTTTTTTGTGTCCTGTTAAAATTAGTACTTGCTGAGATTTTCATTTGTTACCTTAATTGAGTCCCCGTTCTGATCATTAACTGACTCTCCCCAATTAAAAAGGTCCTTTCCAAATTCTCGATTGGAATTGATTCCCTAATAGGTTGATTGCTCTTAATTGATTGAAATGTGATTCTCTTTAACTTATTTGTTTTACTCCCTAAGTGCTATATATACACTCTCATTATGCTTATTAAACACATGGACAATAGTTCAAACATACACAAAAAAACTTTCTCTCATCTCTCTTTCTACTACTTGTATCCCGGCTGAAAGTCAAGGCTAGACTGTCAAATCCTGCCTACTTCACCTTCTGTCTTTGGTTCCTTAACTGGTATGTTCCTGCTTCTAATGTCATTCATTCAACTATGAAGTTTAAATCTATATGATTCTCTGTGTCTCTATTCATGTTAATATCCATGTCTTTTCTGCATTAGACTAACCGCTTATGTACCTAATGTTATATTATTTCTTGTTTATTGTTTGATCAGTATGTTTAAGTTCACCCTTTCTTGTTTATTGCTTTAATCAGCATGTTTACTTTAGTTTAAGTACTCCCATATTTCCTGTTCACTTCCTTAAACTAACATGCTTACTTTAGTGTCTCAGACTCCTATTCAATTGAGTTCAATTGGCATGACTAATTCTGTGTAGTTAGACTCCTATTTTCAGCATGACCATTCCTACACTTAGTTTCTGTGTTTTACTGTCTATTGCTGTTAGTTAACATGACTTCTTTAGCATTAAGCCTGGTTGTTAGACCTATGATGTTCCTGCCTGCCTAGGCTCTGGGTCAGCATATTATTATGAATTTGGTTGTTGAAACTCTTGCCTATTCCATATATCTGTTACTCAGTATGCTCTCACTCTTATCATGTTCTTGTGTGTTTCTGATCCCTTCTCCCTTTTGTGTAACTATTTGCACTCCTAGAACTAGTTTAAAAACTGATGTTGAATCTGGGCAATGTGATGCTTTTGTGACCATGTTGTCGTTTGCTGAACCTTCCTTTCCTTCGAAAGGTTTTCAACATGTTTTTTTACTCTTAATATGTTTTCCCAAACTGTGTCCATTCTTAAAGTATGTTATTACTCCTAAATGTTTTACTCCTCTACGGGTTTCCAAAAGTTATTCCAACTATGTAAAGAACTCTCACTTCTACTCTTAGATTACTTAAGTTCTGCCCCTCCGGTCTGTGTACTGCCTAGGAATCCATGAGATTCCTACGAACTTTGGCACACTGGGGCTGGCCTTTTCCACACTGCACATAATCACGTCCCTATTCAAAGGATCTTGGTGTGAGCATTTCCCGGGATCCCTGAGGTCCTTAGGGAACTTTGACACACCAGGACACCCTATTGGCTATGAGACTTTGGCATCCCAGACTGTTTTGAAGGCCTGGTATTTCCAGGTTCACTTTGGTCCTATCTCAGGCTCCCTATAGCACAACTTATATTTTTTATGTAATTCATTTATGTTCTGTAATAATACCTTTTGTAAAGAGATATTGGGGAAATTAGTAAAGGGGAGGGATTCGTATATGGATTTTTGTAGGGAGACCGGGTAGAAATCATGCTTTAGGTTTTATCGTGTTTACTCTCATTAGAAATTTTTCCTTTAAGTCTATGTTATGTTCACTTGCATTAGAAATCATGCTTTAGGTTTATATCATGTTTACCATGCTTTTAGATCATTTGGCATACTAGGCAATGTTATAGGCTTATTACCTCATTTGTTACGGAATTCAGCTTCTGCATAATCATGATCACCTAGAAATCCTGTTATTAAGTTACCACTGCAATTCTTCTTAATGAAAATGTCCATCTTTGGTGTGCATTAGAAATACTGCCTCAGGACTATGTTTGTATTTGCTTTACATCATGTCTATATTTCCTAAGTCAATAACCGTCATGTCTATAAGAATGTTTAAAAGTAATTTCACCACCTATACAAGCATGTATATAGGATGTTTAAAAACTCAACCTGTTTGTTTTCCTTTAGTCAATTTCCAGAATTCTGTTTGCAGCATGTTATAGGGTATCCCTGAACCACGCCTAGGCAAGCTTATAGGTAATTAAGGCCCTAAAAAAAATTATAAAACTAGTTTTGTTTATTTGTTACTGCCCAGATTCAACAGGTTCTAAAATCAGTAGGCAAACTAATTAGGTCTTTACCGCTTCGCCTTAATAAAATGTTTCACATTCTCTATTTATCATTCTCAGTTAGATATCATGTTCTAGGACCTTTTTTGAAACATCTGAAATCTTGTTGTTTGAGACGTGCTAATTGTTTGTGTATTTGTGGAGGTAAACATGTGCCCTTAATTGTTGTCTTACTTGATAGTCCTGTTTGTTCTTTGTGGTCGCTTAGATTTTCCTTTTTAAACACTTTAGGAGAGTCTAGAACTGCCTAAAAATAGAGGTCCTAAACACTTCTGGGACCGCAAGGAATGGACGGTAATGCAAGCTTAGAGTTCGTTTAATTAAAATCGCTTATACAATCGCTAAGGGGAGGGTAATCGGGTAGTGAAAGGATATGATGACTTGTGCGCTAATGTCACGTGTAACCCCTCTAGCTGAAGAAGGATTACGGGGAATTGTACGGATGTGATCCTATAGGCTAATAACTTAGGACTCCCCTATCTTATTTACATATGTTTGCTCAGACTACTTACTTTTTAAACTCCTTTTATCTTATTTAATTGTGTGTGCTTAGACTGTTTATCTGTCAAATGACTAACTTACTAAGTAAGTTTGGCCGGGGCCCTCCATTGTGGACCTCGAGGGGTGCCAACACCTTGCCCTCAAGGTAATTTCAAGCCCTTACCCAACCTCTGGTAATGTAGACTGGTTTCATGAATTACTTGCATTAGGTGCCCTAACGCACCATAAATCCGTTAGGTGGCGAATTTTCAATTTACATACCCCTTTCCCAAAAGGAAGGGAGTTATCCCAAATGAATGTCGAAACCCGATTCCGCAAAGAAAAAAGGAGGCGCGACAGCGGTTGCTTGCTTCTTCACTATTTCGGCCTGCCTTCCACCGCGCCCCGGAATGCGGTCGCGGTGGGAATTTTTACTATTTTCTTTGCCTATTCTTGCTCTTTTTCATCTGGGAAATTCTCGATTGGCCTTATATGTATAAATTCGACTTCAAAATACTCTTTATCTTCCTCCTAGCTCGGAGTAGCTCCTGAAAAGCATAAAAACCTCAATTAGAGCATTTTGTTATCATTTAGCATTCAAAACATCAGTAAAGTATGGTTAACTTAGAGCATAAATAGCGTCTACATTGCATAATATCGGCTACTATCAGGAGGTACAACCTAACACGAATAGATCTTATTGAGGGGATATATTGTGTCTTACGGCAAGAAAGCAACTCCTCCGCTCCAATATATCCCTAAAAAGAAGAAAGATGAAGGTGAACCATCTAATATCCAAACTAACATGCTAAAAGGGTTAGCTCTTCTGGTCAAATGAATTGAGGCAGTAAAGTTGTCCCGAATGCCGCTTGCAGGATTTGTGGCCCAAAATCATTAGCAGAATGTGGGCTCCCTACAAAGCGAACAAATGAAGGTTTTTATCCTAATGCTTATAGGCTATAAAAGTTATGAAGGCTCTCATCAGAAGCTTCTATGAGGAAACCCTGCGAAGGTTTGGGATACAAGCAACTATCACAAGTGTGCATCTCAATAAGAAGGGTGAGCAACAATTATATCACTGTAAAAGATGAATTCGCTGTTTCTAATAGGACTTCTATCTTTGATCGACTCGAAATATCAACTGTGAGGACTTTCGTATTGAGATATTGGGTCCATTAAAGAAGGGAACAAGTTCCAGAGAAATTACCAAAGCATAAGACCACCCACTTCGCCCAGAATCCAGAAGATCTCTAAGGATTTCCAAAGTTTGGTTCCTTCTAGAATGAGGCGACAAATAAATCTTGTGTTTTCATGTAAATAAATACTGAAGATAAAGCCATTTACTGTGGTTTATACTAAGGAACACGATGAAGACGAATAAAGTGTGGCTTCTTCATATCATGTTACTACACGAGGCGAGAATGGCGTTTCATCTCTAATGGATGAAAATGAGAAATTGGAGGATGTTTTACCATGTTATCACATATCATTCAATGATGGAGACGCTCAAGAATATGAAGATGAAAAGGATGCTTAGCCTGAACTTGAAGAAGGGGTAAAGACAACAACTTTGAAAGAAGTAAATATTGGCACTGATAAAGAATCGAGGCCCACTTATCTAAGTGCTTTATTAGAATCTGATGAAGAAAGCACTTATATGGAGTGACTCAAGTAGTTTAATAATGTATTTTCTTTTAGCTACAAAGAGATGCCTGTCTTGGACCCTAAAGTAGCAGTCGATCACCTTGTGGTCAAGAATGGCGCTCCTCCTGCTAAGCAAACTTAAAGGCGCTTTAGGCCGAACTTAGTTCCCTTAATTGAAAGTGAAGTTAACAAACTCATTGAAGATGGATTTATTTGTGAATTTAAATACCCAACATGTGTCTCAAGTATTGTCCCTACAAGGAAGAAAGATGGCCAGATTCGGGTGTGCGTTGACTTCAGGGATCTCAACAATGTGTGTCCCAAAGATGAATTCTCGCGTCCTATTCCAGAGCTGATGATCGATGCTACTACTGGTTATGAAGCAATGTATTTCATGGATGGTTCGTCGGGCTATAACCAAATTTGTATGGCACCAAAAGATGAAGAGCTTATTGCATACCGTACCCCAAGGGGTATTTACTGTTACAAGGTAATGTCATTTGGCTTGAAAAATGCTAGTGCTACTTAC
Source organism: Nicotiana paniculata (assembly GCA_005239505.1). Taxonomy (NCBI): domain Eukaryota; kingdom Viridiplantae; phylum Streptophyta; class Magnoliopsida; order Solanales; family Solanaceae; genus Nicotiana; species Nicotiana paniculata. The sequence continues at coordinate 54,259 of ML359799.1, read as the reverse complement.
CAAAGAGTTATCGACAATGTATTTGATGACCTTCTCCACAAGAATGTCGAATGCTATGTTGATGACTTGGTGGTAAAATCCAGAAAGAAGAGCGACCGCTTGAAAGACTTGATACTGGTGTTTGATTTTCTCCAGAGGTACCAACTTACGATGAATCCATTGAAATGTGACTTTGGAGTTATTTCTGGAAAGTTCCTTGGTTTCATTGTACGGCATCGAGGAATCAAAATTGATCAAGCCAAAGTAGATGCCATTTTGAAAATGCCTAAGCCTCGGGATATTTATGAATTAAAAAAGTTTGCAAGGAAAGCTAGCATACCTTAGAAGATTCATCTGAAACCTACCTGGGAGGTGCCAACCATCCAGTCGCCTCATTAAGAAATGTGTTCCTTTCAAGTGGGACCAAGCTTGTAGCAATGCCTTTGAAAGTATTAAAACTTACTTGATGAAACCTCCAGTTTTGGTAGCCACTATACCTGGAAAGTCGTTAATACGATACATTTCGGCACAAGAAAGGTCTGTTGGAGCACTATTGGCCCTAGAAAATAGTGAGTGGACAGAAAACTCCCAGTACTACTTAAGCAGGATGATGACACCAAATGAGCTGAATTATTCACCAATCGAAAAGTTATGTTTTGACCTAGTCTTCTCAATTCAAAAGTTGAAGCACTACTTTCAAGCTCGTGTCATTCTCCTTGTTTCTATGGAAAATCCCATCAAGTTTATAATGTCAAAACCAGTCCTTAGCAATGGACTAGCAAGATGGTACCTCCAATTTCAATAATTCGATATTGTGTACATTCCTCAAAAGGTTGTAAAAGGACAAAGCATTGGCAGACATCTTAGCAGATCACCCGATACCTAACGACTGGGAACTACTTGACGAAGACGCAATGGTTGTTAAAGTACAATCTCTATGGAAGATGTACTTGTATGGTGATGCACATCGTGGAGGAGCCGGTGTTGGCGTAGTATTTGTCACCTCTCAAGGGGAAGTTCTTCCCTACTCTTTCACTTTAACACAACTCTGTTCCAACAATGTTGTTGAGTATCAAGCATTAATACTTGGGCTTGAAATGGCTATCGATATGAAGCAGTTGCAATTGCAAGTCTTTGGTGACTCCCAGTTAGTGGTCAATCAGCTTTTAGGTAGTTACGAGGTCAAAAAACTGAACTACGTCCTTATCAGAATTATGCTAAGAAATTTATGGAATGGATTGGTAATGTGAGTATTCAACACGTACCTAGGAAAGAAAACAAGAAGGCTGATGCTTTAGTTGTGCTAGCGTCATCATTAACCCGTCCTAATCAGGAGCAAGTTAATATCTGCCAAAATGGGTAGTACCGCCACCAAATGAGGGGGAAAGTGAAGAAAATGAACTCGAGCATCTGGTCGCGGTTTCTGAAGCTGAGAAGGCAGAATGGCGACAACACAAGCTGGTCGAAAGAGGCGGCCTAGGCAAAAGTTAGGGCATATAACAAAAGTTCGGTAGGTTGAGAACCTCGAAAAAGGCGGCCTAGGAAAAATTTAGGACATAAATAATAAAAAAGTAATCACTCATTTTGAACTGCGTTATGACTTGATCACTCACCGAGGTACGTTGGCAGCTTAGAGTTTCACTCTAAGTTCAGGCGCATAAGTTCAAAAGATACATATTGCCCTAATCATTGTCCAAATTAAGTATGATGGACGTAATCATTCAACCAGCACTTGGAAAATAGGTTGAAATATCATTCTTCTTTAGAACGTTGGATATCATATGACTTCGAGAGGGAAAACCTCCAAGATAAACCAGTGTCTTCAATGAGACGATTATAGTCTTTTAGGAGGCTACAGTATTTGCACTAAAGTTGAGGGATTCACTATGTCTTCAAGTTTGCCGCTCTTCAAGTTGAAATATTTAAGCCCTCCAAGTCTTCAAGTCTGCAGTCTTCAAGTTAAAGTACTCAAATTCACTGGTCTTCAAGTTGAGGTCCTCGAATTCTCCGGTCTTCAAGTTGAATTGTTTAAGCCCTCCAAGTCTTCATGTTGAAGTCTTCCAGTCTGCTAATTTTTCAAGTTGAAGTTTAAAAATCCACCACTCTTCAAGTTGAAGTGTCAAAGTCCTCTGAATCTTCAAGTCCATCCAATCTTCAAGTTTGTCGGTCTTCAATTTGAAGTCTGCAAAGTCTGCCAAATCATCAAAGTTCGCCAAGTGTTTAAGTTAATGTCGTCAACTCCACCAAGTCTTCGAGTTGAAGCTTTCAAATGTTCCAATCTTAAGGTGGACACTTAAGTCACCTTAAGTTAGCCTCTTCGTGGGTTTGTCCTTAAAAGGAACTATAGCTTTCCAATCTTAAGGTGGACATGTACGTCCCTTTGAACCCTAAGTTGGCCTCTTCGTGGGTTTGTCCTTAAAAGGAACTATAATTTTCAAATCTTAAGGTGGACGTTTAAGTCCCTTTGCACCTTAAATTGTCTTCTTTATAGATGTGTCCTTCTATATGCTGTCATGATTCATCCTCCCATATGATTTGATGATTTGTCCATCTATTTGTTGCAATGGACTTGTACTTCGATATATTGTATGAACCTTTACGCCCTAAGCAATCTCTCTAATATTCGGACCACCTTGAGAGTAATCTCTCCAATATTCGGGTCGTGATGAGTATCCATCCCTTCACACCTTGAAAGTAATCTCTCTGATATTCGGGTCGTGATGAGTATCCATCTTTTCACACCTTAAGAGTAATCTCTCTGATATTCGGGTCAGGATGAGTATCCATCCCTTCCCACCTTAAGAGTAACATCTCTAATGTTCGGGCCACCTTGAGACTATTCTCTCCGATATTCGAGTCGTGATGAGTATCTATCCCTTCAAGCCTTGAAAGTAATCTCTCCGATATTCGAGCCACCTTAAGAGTAATCTCTCTCATATTCGGATGGGGATGATTATTCACCCCTTCGCACCCTGAGGGTAATCTCTCCAATATTTGGACCACTTTGAGAGTAATCTCTCCGATATTCGAGTCATAATGAGTATCCATACCTTCGTAACTTGAGAGTAATCTCCCCGATATTCGAGCCACCTTGAGAGTAATCTCTCCGATATTCGAGCCTTGATGAGTATCCATCCATTCGCACCCTGAGAGTAATCTCTATGGTAGTTAGGTCAGCTTGAGGGTAATCTTCTGATATTTTGGTCGTGATGAGTATCCAACCCTTCACACCCTGATAGTAATATCTTCGATATCCGCGCCACCTTGCGATTAATCTCTCTGATATTCGGGCAAGGATGATTACCCATCCCTTCACACCCTAAGATTTTTTCCTCATGCATGGATCATCTCGTTAAATAAGAACATATCCTTCTTGTTTGACCTACAAAAAAAGACAATAGGATGAAGAAAGCACAAGAAAAGAAAAAAATATTACCTTCGCGTCGATGCTTCCAAGTCGTCAAAAGTAGACTCAAAGTGGTTTGCTAACGCTGAAGGTGATGCTAATAGAATAAAGAGTTGATGTATTATAGATATCAAAAGGCGATTGATGAAAATGAAGTGTAGATGTGGGATCAGGTGTATAAGGCGGCTACTACATTTATTTCTCGTATATGATTCGACTATGTACCTTCAAAGAGGGATTGGTTTAATTACGGTAGCAACAATGAACCCAAGAGCAACTCGAATTGTTGTAGGAATTGTCAACCTAATATGAAATTATGTGTCACGACCTGAAAACCAACCCGGCCGTGATGGCGCCTATCGTGATACTCGGCTCGCCAATTCATTATGCATAACACAAGAAACCTTTCGTTTGATTCAATATTATTTTGTAAATCTTCCATTTTAGCATTTCAAAACAAATAAAGTTAGGTAAAACATTTAAATACATCCCCAAAACTCGGAGTCATCAGTCATGAGAAACTAAAAGGAAATACAAAATCTAGTACTGTTCCCTTAATACAAGCAAGTCTGAGAATAACAAAATGAATAATAGGAAGGAGAAAGGCAAGGTTGTGGACGTCGTGCAGCTACCTTACAATCCCCGAAGTACTCCAAAAGAGTAAGCTAGCTATCACTCAGTCCTGGCACCTGAATCTGCACACAAGGTGCGGGGGGGTAATGTGAGTACACCAACTCAAAAAGTAACAAGTCCAACTTGTGGACTAAGAGGTAGTGACGGACTAAACCTCCATATTTATGACTGAATAAAGGTACAGAGATTTAGGCATGCTTTCAATTAACTAGACAGCTCAATGATAAGATAAACACAGTTCCGAACAGTTTAACATATATACCTCGACGTATTCTACATGCCAATGCATCAACAGTATGAAATGAACAATGTGCTCCCACTCTCAAATACTCGTCCACTCAGTATTGTATATAGCTCGCATGGCCCGGGGAAGATAACTCCCAGAATATATACACATCAGATAGAAGTCACTCAGTACTAAGGAAGGCCGATCCGACCCTAAGGAGAAGATTAATCTCCAGATGATGTTACACCTCACAACCACTCAGTATTGTATATGGCTCAACGGCCCAGGGAAGATCCATCCCATAATACGTATACACGTCACTGACCTCAGTCGCTCAGTACTGATGGAAAAAAGCCAATCTAGCCTCATGGAGAAGATCCATCTCCAAGTATAAACACTTCGGACAAGAACCATGTCCAGGGAAGATCAATCCCTGAATATCACTGCGCTCACTGGGGGTGTGTTACAGACTTCGGAGGTGCTCCTATATCCCGACAGCTAACATAAGACAGATCCAGGCATAATCAAATATAACGTGATGCGGCATGCAGCCCGATCCCATATCTTTCACTCAATATCAGCCCCCCCCCCCCCACTCAGTCATCACTCTCCAGTATCGCTTATATGGGCTCATAATGCATGACTAGCCCGAACCAATGATATACGTGCAAAACAACAATTACCGAGACTGAGACATGATATGTTATGCAATGACAGGACTGAGTATATAATATCACTGATACACATGACATGACAGCAATGAACGACTCAACAACATCGGCGTGAAGCCTTAACATAATATCTAGCACGATCTCTAACATGTTCGCATTAAGACGACCGCTCGAGTCTCAAAAGTATCGGCGTGAAGCCTTAACATAATATTTAGCATGATTTCTTGAATTTTCACATCGGTCACATTGACAGAGGCACAAATATCGACAAGAGAGAACCAATAAACGGTGCCTTGGAATGAACCAAGTCACAAGTCACACAGTGCATGCCCGCACGCCCGTCACTTGGCATGTGCATCACCCAATTCTAATCGCGTAACACATAGCTCGGGGTTTCGATCCCTCATAACTAAGATTGGAAGCGTTAGTTACCTCAATCGAGCCAAAACTCTACTCTGCAATGCCCTTGCCACTCGACTCGGCCACAAATCTATCCGAATATAACCAAAAATCAATATTATATCATTAATATATGCTAAATGAGCGAAGCCCACGTCAAACTTATCAAATTACATCACAAAATACCGAATTTGGCCAAACCCAACCCCCGGGACCACGTCTCAGAATCTGATAAAAATCACAAAACTAGAATTCTTACACTCTCACGAGTCCATACATACCAAATATATCAAAATCCGACAACAAATGACCCCTCAAATCCTTAAATCAAAGTCTCAAATTTCCGAGCCCTAACCCCTCAGATTATACCATTAAATTCCACTAATTCCATGCTTAATCAGTCAAATACCAACATAGAATCGTGTATTAAGTTCAAAAACATTACCTCAAGGCCTTAACCCACGAATCCCTCTTCAATTCCTCTTAAAAGCTCCAAACTCGAACAGAAATGGTGGAAAAATGGCCAAATTTCGCGATGGCCTCTATTTATAGGTTCTGCCCAGCGATTTCCGTATTTACGGCTTTTTTATCGCACCTACACCGCACATGCGGTCCCAGGTGCGCACCTGCGGGATTCACTAATTTTTCTTTTTCCGCACATGCGCCCAAACAGTCGCACCTGCGGTCTCCCAGGTGCGGTAACTTCTCCGACTCTACGATGAACCTCAACCAGCCCAAATTCCGCACCTTCGGCGACCAATTGCACCTGCAGTGACCGCACCTGCGGCCACCCATCCGCATCTGCGGAATCACACAACAGCAGCACACTAGCATTCTTTAAGTGCCAATATCAATCTGTCAACCATCCGAACTCATCCTGAGGCCCTCGGGACCTCAACCAATGGTGCCCATAAGTCATATATGATTATTCAAACATAGTCGAACCTTCGGAACACTCAAACCAACATCAAATCACCAAATTTACTCGAAATTCAAGCCTAAAGATTTCTAATCTTCCGAAATTTGCCAACGATGCCGAAACTAACCAAACCTTGTCCGAATGACCTGAAATTTTGCACACACATCCCAAATGACACTACGAACCTATTCCAACTTTTGAAATTTCTATTCCGACCTCGATAGCTAATTTTTCACTGTCGATCGAAAATCGCCAAAAATCTTATTTCGCTAATTCAAACATAATTCTACCACAGACCTCCGAATAACATTCCGAACACATTCCTAAGTTCCAAATCACCTAACGAAGTTATTGGATCCATAAAAACCACATTCCGAGATTGTTTATCTATAATTCAACTTATGATTCACCCTTATCCAACTGATTCTTTAACTTAGGAGACTAAGAGTCTCATTTCTCTCCATCACCACTCCGAACCCGAGCCAACCAACCCAACATAACATGATAGAGCTGAATAACACATAACAATATAGAAATAAGGGAAACGGGGCTAAACTCTCGGAACGACTGGTCGGGTTGTTACATTCTCCCCCTCATAAACAAACCTTCGTCCTCGAACGTGCCAAGAGTTGTTCCAAAAGCCATCAAACCACCGAATAACCTTACCATGCACTTACCCGAGGGTGACCCTACGTCACCCTACCCCACATAGATCTAGTAACACAACACATTCGAATGCTCTATATCTAACCTAATCCCTACGCCTTAACATCTAAATTTCCACGTCATAACTTATCAACAAGATTAGAATCACGCCTCCACACACTATATATGTTTGAACATGCTGAATCCAACCAGAGTCATAACTCAATACGAAATCACATGATGTCTCATCTACCTCAAACACTCATAATGATAAATTCAAATCACAACAGACGCCCAAGCCACCCAAATGCTGGTAATAAACCCGTCATCAAACAGAGATTCGTTCTACCACCTAAAAATACTGCTAATGAAGAAGAAACACGCAGAACTCCACAGCCATTTGTTGAATCCTCAAGTGATGGACTCCCCCTCTTCGACAGGAGGTATAGAAAAATTTCTAAGCCGATTAGCATCAATACCCTTCCAAATATGCCGCAACCAGATCCGATAGTACCTATGCTAGGTCCGACGACCTCACCCCATCCACCACAACTGCTCTAGCACCATGACGTATCCATACAGCTTAAACCCATAATTCGTGCATTCCAGGAACCAACAGGCAACATCCCAAATGGACTCAAACATGATAAATGACATCAACTAGGAAACCACCCCGCAAGATCAATGGGTATCACCCCCAACGCAAGCCAGGAACTCCCCACACACCGCATACCCAAAGCACATGAATCTAACACACAGAAAAGTCATATTTAACATGCTCCGCTGTGATACGTGAACCCCATTCGAATGCTGGTCCATATTATATCCTCGCTTCTTCTTTCTCAAAATATAAAAAAACCACGTGAAACCAGATATCAAGTACTCAAAGTGCATTACCATACCCCACGGGAAATCGGATGCTACCCTGCCACACGAATCTGAAAGAACACAACAATACGTCCAAATCCTACGATACCCATCTACTTTACCTTACTCAAACTCTGCTGTAAGAACCCCAATAGAACTGCACCATACGTGCCTAAAACCAACGAATCACCGCTCCCCGATGCAGGGACGGGTAACTCCTAGATCATCCCAGAGCATAGATAAACCCAAATAGCCACTAACTGACAACCCTCAAAATAACACTATGAAGCCAATCAATCTGACTCGGTGCAAAACACCTATACCCACAGGGCCTACTAAGGAACCCCAAATCAATCTGGTCATGCACAATAGACCAATGACCCTCCGAAGGTCCATAATGACTGAATCACATCACACACATACCCCTGGATAACCTTGGCTATGTCTCTACAGCCCTCAACTACGAAATCATCTACTTATTTGAGTTCCCAGACTCAAAACCCTCAGCACCAATCACCATATCCGATCTCAATTTCGTGGCCTGAATGTCTAATACTTCTCCAATACACGATCACACCACGAGGAAATACCCCTACTATCTGTAGGTGATACAAGTACGGATTTGAATACTCGCAGCCGAACAACAAGGAGAGTGCCGCCCCACCAATGAGGTACCCATAAATCAAGACATAGAGCATCTTCTGAAACTTACACCTTCATCAAGCCATACTAAAAGTAACATCATCTATCTGATCATCGGAGATGATTCGTGCTACCTAAGAATTTAGAATTCCCTTTTTCAAACCACATCGAAGCCGACCATACTTAGTAATCACACATCCACCCGGGTCTCCAGACCCCCAATAGGCACCACACATGACCGACACACGCGGTCCATAACAATAACATCACCCACAGGGGTGAACACATGAACATATGTAACTAAACATTCACGGGGCATACCCAGCGAATGGGAAAAAATATGATGAACATGTGAATATGAAGAACCGGAATCAAATAAAAACTGAAGCATCTCGTGACAGACTGAAACAATACCTGGGATCATGGCATCAGAAGCCATCACATCTGGTCTGGCTAAAAGTGCATAAAATCGGGTCCGATCACCACCGAATCGTCCTCCCTCTCTAGGGTGACCCCTAGCTGCCTAACCCTCACCCCTAGCTTCCTGGGAGGGCGGTGCAGCAACTAGGACTGAATCCATGGGATGACTCCTCTGCTGATAAGTACCTCCCGTAAGACGGGGACAAAACCTCTTGATATGGACCACATCTCGACACTCGAAGTAACCCCTCTCGGAGAATGGCACTAGGGACTGAAGGGAACCCCTAGAACCAGGATAACCACTAGAAGAACCACGCATAGATGAAACCAGAACCAATAGTGCACAAGATGAACTTTGAGCTGGTAGAGCACTGAATGATGGGTGCCCCTGATGCGAACTGTGAGGGTCACGTCCAGCGGATCCACCACGATAACCTGAGCGGCCTGGCTAAGCCTATCTGAATGGACGGCCTCTGCCGTGCTGGGACTGTCCCCCCGAAGGAACACAACCAAAACTACTAGATCCTTGAGGCCTCTTGGCCTCCCTCTCATCTCGCTCCTGATGATGAACTGACTCAATCTCTCGGGTGATATCAACAACCTCCAGTAGCACCCGACACCCTCTCTCTTGTCATAAGAATACGAAGCTGATATGTGAGGCCATCCAAGAATCTCCTGATCCTATCTCTCTCTGTAGGGACCAACCAAATATCATGACGAGCAATTTCTGTAAACCTCATTTCATACTGCGACACCGTCATATCACCTTGACGCAGCTGCTCAAACTACCTGCGTAGCTCCTCTCTGCGGGACTGCCGGACATACTTCTCTAAGACGAGAGTGGAAAACTGCTGCCAAGTAAGGGGCACTGCACCAACGGGCCTACGCCTCTCATAAGCCTCCCACCAAGTAAATGCAGCTCCTGAGAACTAGAAGGTAGTGAACGAGACCCCACTGGTCTCCAATATCCCTGTTATACGAAGCATCCTCTGACACTTGTCTAAGAAACCCTGGGCATCCTCTCCCTTTGTACCACTGGAAGTCGAAGGCTGAAGTCTACCAAAACTCTCCAACATGCGCTGCTTGTCATCTGGCATGACGAGAATCACAAAATCCTGAACAGGTGGAACCAGCTTGGTTGGGGATGCCCCCGGTGTCTGAAGTCCCTGAACAACCTGCTCGGGTGTACGGCGGGCCGGGGTCTGAGTGCCTTCCCCTGCCTGAGAAGTAGCTGCTGACGTAGAAACAACGACCGCCTGAGCAAGACTGGTGCATGCGGTCAAAATCTGAGCCAAGGTCTCCTGAAGACCCGAAATAACAATAGGCATAATTGGTTCCTGAGCTAGTCCCACTGTAACATCTTTGACTGGAACCTGATCTGGAATAACTGGAGGGTCCATAGGTACTGGCCCGGCCGCTGCGCGGGCTACACCCCTCCCTCTACCATGACCTCGATCGCGTCCTCGGCCTCTCAAAGGCCCAACTGGTGGCTGACCATCCTGACCAATAATACGTGTCCTCACCATTTGTGAGAGAATGAATAAACCGAAATTTAGTTACCAGAATCAACAGATTCGCACGACAAGAAGTCAAGAAGGTGAGATTTTCCTAAGGGTTATGCAGCCTCTCAAAGATAATTACAGACGTCTCTGTACCGATCCGCAAGACTCTACTAAAACTTCTTATGACTGGTGAGTCCTATGTAACCTAGAGCTCTGATACCAACTTGTCACGACCCGAAAACCAACCCGGTCGTGACAGCGCCTATCGTGATACTAGGGTAGCCAATTCACTATGCATAACATAAGAAACCTTTCATTTGATTCAATATTAACCAGTATTTCATAAATCTTCCATTTTAGCATTTCAAAACAAATAAAGTTAGGTAAAACATTTAAATACAGCCCCAAAAGCCGGATACATCATTCATGAGCAACTAAAAGGAAATACAAAATCTGGTATTGTTCCCTTAATACAAACAAGTCTGAGAATAACAAAATGACTAATAGGAAGGAGAAAGGCAAGGCTGCGGATGTCGTGCAGCTACCTTGAAATCTCTGAAGTGCTCCAAGAGAGTAAATCAGCTCTCTCTCAGTCCTGGCAACTGAATCTGCACACAAGGTGTTGGGGGTAATGTGAGTACACCAACTCAGTAAATAACAAGCCCAACCTGTGGACTGAGAGGTAGTGACGGACTAAACCTCCATATTTATGACAGAATAAATGAACAGAAATTTAGGCATGCTTTCAGCTAACTAGACAACTCAAGTGATAAGATAAACACAGTTCCGAACAGTTTAACTTATATACCTCGACGTATTCTACATGCCAATGCATCAACAGTATGAAATGCATAATGTGCTCCCACTCTCTAATACTCATCCACTCAGTATTGTATATGGCTTGCATGGCCCAGGGAAGATCCCTCCCAAAAAATATACACATCAGATAGAAGTCACTCAGTACAGAGGAAGGTCGATCCAGCCCTACGGAGAAGATCCATCTCCAGATGATGATACACCTCATTACCACTCGGTACTCTATATGGCTCAACGGCCCAGGGAAAATCTATCCCAGAATACGTATACACGTCACTGACCTCAGTCGCTCAGTAACGATGGAAGAAGGCCAATCCAGCGTCATGGAGAAGATCAATCTCCAAGCATAAACACTTCGGACAAGATCCATGCCCAGGGAAGATCCATCCCTCAATATCACTGCGCTCACTAGGGGTTTGTTACAGACTCCGAAGGGGCTCCTACACCCCAACCGCTAACATAAGCCAGATCCAAGCATAATCAATATAACATGTTGCGGCGTACAGCCCGATCTCATATATGTCACTCAATATCAGGCTCTCGGCCTCACTCAGTCATCACTCTCCAGTATCGCTCACATGGGTTGACAATGCATGACTAGCCCGAATCAATGATATAATGTGCAACACAACAATTACCGAGACTGAGATATGATATGATATGACAGGACTGAGTATATAATATCAATGAAGCACATGAGATGACAGAAATGAACGACCACTCGGGTCTCAACAACATCGGCGTGAAGCCTTAACATAATGTTTAGCATGATCTCTAACATGTTCGCATTAAGACGACCGCTCAGGTCTCAACAGTATTGGTGTGAAGCCTTAACACAATACTTAGCATGATTTCTAGATTTTCACATTAGTCACATTGATAGAAGCATAGATATCAACAAGAGAGAACCAATAAACGGTGTCATGGAATGAACCAGGTCACAAGTCACACGGTGAACACCCGTCACTTGGCATGTGCGTCACCCAATTCTAATCATGTAACATGTATCTCGCAGTTTCGAACCCTCAGACCCAAGATTGGAAGCTTTACCTACCTCAATCAAGCCAAAACTCTACTCTGCAATGCCTTTGCCGCTCGACTCGGCCACAAGTCGCCCCGAATCTAACAAAAAATTAGTATTATATCATTAATATATTCTAAATGAGCGAATCCCACATCAAAATTATCAAATTACATCACAAATCTTGAATGTGGCAAAACTCGACCCCCGGGACCATGTCTCGGAATTCGATAAAAATTACAAAACTAGATTCCTTACACTCTCACGAGTCCGTACATACCAAATATATAAAAATCCGACGATAAATGACCCCTCAAATCCTTAAATCAAAGTCTCAAATTTCAAGGCCCTAACCCCTCAAATTATACCATTAAATTCCACTAATTCCATGCTTCATCAGTCAAATACCAACATAAAATCGAGTATTAAATTCAAAAACATTACCTGAAGGTGTTAACCCATGAATCCCTCTTCAATTCCTTTTAAAAAGCTCCAAACCCGAACACAAATGGTGGGAAAATGGCCAAATCTCGCGAAGGCCTCTATTTATAGGTTCTGCCCAGCGATTGCCACATCTGCGGCCTTTTTATCGCACCTGCGGTCCCAAGTGCGCACCTGCGGTGATTCACTATTTTTTCCTTTTCCGCACATGCGCCCAAACAGTCGCACCTGTGGGCTTGCAGGTGCGGTAACTTCTCCGCATCTGCGATGAGCCTCAGCCAACCCAAATTTCGCACCTGCGGTGACCGCACCTGCGGTGACCGCACCTGCGGCCACCCATCCGCATCTGCGAAATTGGAGAACAGCAGCACACCAGCATTCTTTAAGTGCCAAAATCAATCTGTCAACCATCTGAACTCATCCCGAGGCCCTCAGGACCTCAACCAATGGTTCCCACAAGTCATGTATGATTATTCAAACTTAGTCAAACCTTTGGAACACTCAAACCAACATCAAATCACCAAATTTACTCAAAATTCAAGCCTAAGGATTTCTAAACTTCCGAAATTCGCCAACGATGCCAAAACTGTCCAAACCACGTCCGAACTGAAATTTTGCACACATATCCCAAATGACACTACGAACCTGTTCCAACTTACGAAATCTCCATTCCGACCCCTATAGTTAATTTTCCACTTGCCAACGAAAATCGCCAAAAATCCTATTTCGCCAATTCAAGCCTAATTCTACCACGGACCTCCGAATAACATTCCGAACACATTCCTAAGTCCCAAATCACCTAACGAAGCTATCCGAACAACAAAAACCACATTCCGAGATTTTTTATCTATAAGTCAACTTCCGTTTGACCCTTATCCAACTAATTCACCAACTTAGGAGACTAAGTGTCTCATTTCTCTCCATCACTGCTCCGAACCCGAGCCGGCCAACCCAACACAACATGATATAACTGAATACACATAAATAGATAGAAATAGGGAAAACGAGGCTAAACTCTCAGAGCGATCGGCCGGGTCGTTACATTATGTCTAATCATGACAATAAGAAAAGGATTCCTTTCCTAATAGGGAATGTAGATATTAGGCGACAATTAGGATTTCACATTGAAATCACAAATTTCAATGGTTTGGTGTTATTGCTATTCAAAGTAAATGGGCATTATATTGTTCAAGTAATTGATCGGGTGTACACATAAAAAAATTGCATGGCCAATCCTTTGTGCTCTAGACTGGCCTATGCCAAATTTGATTATCCACCAATAGTTCATTACCCATTTTCAGTTTCACGAGTCGACACCTCAACAAGTCTTGAAGTAGGGGGAATTTATAGGAAATATAAGATTTTATTGAATTTAAATCCATAATAAATTTTGATTTGATATCATTTAAATATATTTTTGTCCAAATAAATATTGCAGCCTAATAGAATTGAATTAATTATATAAATCCAATATATATGGATTAAATAAATAAGTCTTAATCTATCGAGCTAGCCCAGGCCCAATTTGGTGCCAGGTGTTGAATGACGTGGCACGCCAAGTCAAACAGAAAAGCCAATGGTATCATGCCACGCATCAAAATGACAAGGCATGCCAAGTCAAACTAAATGTCTCACGCCATGTGTGCAAGTGACATGTTCTGACCAATCAAATGGGGCGTTGTCAATCTTCAATCTGATTAGTCAAAAAGAGTTTCTTCTCATCACAACTCCCCCCCCCCCCCCCCCCCCCCCCCGCCCCTCCCCCACAACTATGAATAGGGGTCTTCATAACTATGAAAAGACACCAGAAGTTATAACAAGAAGCACTAAAGAGTTCTTGGATCAAACGCTGTAAATTCCTCCACAAATTTCAAGTTTCAAGCAATCAAGTTCAAGTTCAAGTTCAAGAAATCAAGTTCAAGCTCAAGAACAAAGAACAAATCAAGGTTCAAGAAAGATGAGTTCAAATCAAAGTTAGTGCGATTCAAGATCATCATTCGTGGAAACAACTACATATTCAAGATGAAGCTCAAAGGCCCTTGAATTTATTTACTATTGGAAATAAGAATATGAGGATCCATAGAGATTGTCCACTCAAATTATTTGAAATCAAATACTACGATTGTTGCAATATTGTTCGACTTGATTTTATTTTCTTGACTTAAATTTATTGTCTACAATTAATCTTAAATATGATACAGGAGATTAAATGTCTTTCCAAAAGAAGATTGACCTGTTTGGTCTAAGTGGGAAACTGACGCGTACCTAGTTAAATTTTAACTATCAAATTGAAAGTACCAAATTGATAATTCGAGTCAAATAAAAAAAAATTGATTAGCGACTGATTTGACAATTGATTTGATATTGAAAAAGAGAAGAACCGTAATTGATTTCGTTTGATATTAACTAAAAATGGAAATCGAAATCAAACTAATCTGGCATTACATATATGTATTTTTAAAATATTTTATACTGAAAAAAAAACGTATTAGAATGTAGTTTATAAAAACTATTTAGATTTTGTAATAATTTTGGTATTTTTACATAATATTTTAAATTTACACTTACAATTTTGAATGGTCCAATAGATTTTGTAGTTCATATAAGTATTTGTATAGCCCAAATCAGGGTTTAACTGAGCGAAAATTAAAATTAAATAAAATCAATCTAACAAAAAAAATTCAATCTGCTTGACCAGAGACCCTATAAGGTCTCCAAATTCAATCTGCTTGACCAGAGACCCTATAAGGTCTCCAACTCTATTTTAAACATTCTGCTTATTAATTTCGGATAGTGTTCATTTAGCTCTAACCCCCATTAGCTCTAACTAGTTGAAGACTATCGCTTTTCACTCGTTTTCTATGACACTATGGCTCTTTCATTTCGATATTATGATTAAAATAAATTATTATTTAGCTACAACTATTGTATCATAGAAGGATAAACGAAATATTGCGAACACTAGTTACATATTTTGTGCAATGGTCTATGGAAACCTAACCCGTAAAACCCCCAAAAGAACCGAACCAAAAAATCTGACTTTTGATGATTAGATTTGATTTATAGATTTAAAAATCTGGTATAACTAACTTATTATAATAAAAAAAAATGAAATCAATCCGACCTATATTCACCCTAACCATACCAATGAGATTAAAAAACTGAAAATGAATGAGTCAAAATTTGAGACTACTTAAATGGAACTTATTGGCAAGTGACACTAAATTTGACTAACCATATCAAAATCTTTACTGCAGAATTCTTTTTACCTCGCTTTACACAGCTCTCGCTACACTTGATAAGAAAGAGGTAGTGGTGCTACATTTGAAAATAATAAGATTGTGAGGGAATGGATAGAACTCCTCCATTCTTAACAAGTGGCCTAGAGCTCGAGTTCAAGTTTAGAGAAAATAAATAAATGTTAAAAAGTGCTTTTCCTTAAGTGAATCTTACACGACACGAAAATTAATTAGTGCTCTAAAAATTACCGATGGCGGATACCACATGAGAACTAAAAGAGTCTTAGGGAAGGAATAAGCAAAAACTCTATGAATGGTAACTAGGAATTTCCTTGTATACACACATTTAAGAAGTATAAGACTTCAATTACAACTCATTTACAACCCGTAACAACTTAATAGGCACGAAAATGTATGAAAAATTAAAAATAGGACGTCAACCATATAACTAACGAGTTTTACTTTGAAACTGTTTGACCCTGAATTTTGATCTCTGCTTAGACAACTAGATTAAATAAAATAAGGTTAATCGCAGCCAATATTAATATCCAAAAGATATGGGAGTCTTGATTGCTGCATCTATAAACTATTTCTGGGCTGAAAGGAATTATAGAAGATTCCAGTTGAAGAAGAAAGAGTATATACTTAAGAGTTAGAGAAATTGTGCTCCAGCTCCATATAATTTCCCAAAGAAACTGTAAATGGAAGAGTACCTTAGAGCAGTTAAATGGTTTTCCATGTTAACTGGCTAAAATTTGTTGCTACATGAAGAGGCCTAGACTTACCCTTCCTAGTAAGTTGATGAACCTAGGTTGTTGATAGCTCAGCAAATTCTACCTTAGAGTTAGTTTTTTTGTTATTTTGCTGAACTAGCTCTAGAGTCAAATTTAGCTAGTTGTACATAATGCTTACTTGGTTGAATAAAACCTTCTTTTCGACAAAAAAATGTATATTTATACGAATAGCAGTAAATGTTGACAAAACTAATAATATTCAATGACCCAAAAATAAAGGGATAGCATTAAATAATAATAAATCGCAATAAATGGCATTTAAGTAAATAAGAACGTGTGAGTCACATGAAAAGGGAGAGATATGTGGATATTTCTTATGACAATGATGAATGATTGATGAGCCTTCATGTCACGACCCAAAATCCTAAGTCAGGTCGTGATGGCGCCCAACACCGGGGTCAGGCAAGCCAACAGTTTATTTACTAGTGAAATTTCCTTATTTGATAAAGACATCCCAACAATTAACAAGTTTTAAGCTTAAAACGTTTAAGTGGAAACAGATAAATTAGCCAACTCAAATATATGTAGCCACATGGATCATGAACCAATATACATAGTTCCAAAAATATAAAGTCTACTACGTGTGTGTCGGGAACTAGTGTCACAAGTCTACAGGCGAACTAGTAGAATATACAAAAGATGAAATAAACTGTTCTACTGTCTGAAAGACGTAGATAGAAATAAACAAAAGATAACTTCATAGTGCTGTTGAGAATCGCCAAGGTAAGAAACTCACCGTGAAGTCAGGTCTGGAATATACTCTCAGGGTCAAGCTCCGGTCTGATAACCACATGCACCAGCCTCAGAACCTGTGCAATTAAGTACAAAAGCGTAGCATGAGTACATAAACAGATATGTACCCAGTGAGTATCCCGCCTAACCTCGATGAAGTAGTGACGAGAGGTCGACGTGATACTTACTAGGGTTAGACAATATGAAATGAATACATGCTAATCAGTAATAGCAGTAATGAACAGTACTAAGGAAATGCGCATCAGATAACATTCTCTAGTACTTCACGCCATCCCTTTCTATGGCATACAGGTTGTTCATCCTTCTCTCTTTTCATAAAATCAACAGTTACAATTTCAGGGCTTCTCATAAATTACCAAACATATAACAGGCTATGAACGTACAGCTGATACGGCGTGAAAAGTAAATGTGCATTGCCGAGGTTCGAACGGCCCAAACCATAGATGCATCTATCTTCCCCCCTCGCGAATCGAACATGCTACGCAGTTAATATAATACTAGAACTACCCCGCTCGCTAATCATTCATGCGACTCGGGTTAATATAAAGTTAGGGCTACCCCGCTCGCGAATCATTCATGCGACTCGGGTTCCCGTACCAATACATGATTAACAGGAAATTCTGGATACTTTAGCAGGGAACCTACTAACAGTATAAGAATTTAATAATGCCAACTTCAAAGCATAACTTCTTAGGCCTTCACATGTGAGATTCGAGGATATTAGACTACTTAGACCATATGCAAGATCATAGATATAACACATAAAGCATGCTTGTGAATTCTAAACTACCCGACAAGGCGTAATAGTAGCTACGCACGGGCTCTCGTCATTTCGTGTGTGCGTAGCCCCCACACCTAAGGACAAACAACCATTTATAATAACCTATGGGAACAATTTCCTTTTACAAGGTTAGAAAGGAGACTCACCTCGCGTCGAACCTACTCCCCGGGTCAAAAATGCGCCCGAACTCCGAACTCGTCTCCCAAGGACTCGAAACTAATCAAATGTTATACAAATATATCAATTTATACTCAAAAGTATAGAATTCTCCTATTTACTTAGTTATTTCACCTTACTTTGAAAAAATCCTAAAACACACCCCCGGGCCCACATGCTCAGATTCCGGAAATTTTTTAAGGAATCGATTACCCATAGCCTAAGGATCATTAATATATATTTTTTGTGTGATTTCATGGCAAATTCCTTGGTAATTCTCCCAATTTCTATAAAACCTATGGTTTTTACTCTAACCTTTGAAATTCCACTAATTAATGAGTTAATCTACCTAAGAATCCAAGTATTAGACTACGTTTATGTTAGGAATTACTTACCTCCAATAACTAGGACGTTTTCCGCTCTTGCATGCTCAAAATTACCCCAAGGAAGAAGAATAAGGTGAGAAAAATGAATTAATCCCGCTAAAAAAAACACACTGCCCAGTGGTTTCCTCTATGCGAATGCAGCCTGGGTAGTGTGTTCACGATGCCTTAAGTGACCAGGCCCACATGGGCCTTCTATGCGAACGTGAAGGGGCCCTGCGAACGTGGAGGCTAGCTGGGCTAGACCTTCGCGAACCCGGTAGGAGGGTTGCGGACGCACAGGGTAAAGGGTAGTTGGGCTGGCCCAATGGCCGGACTCTATGCAAACGCGGGGGAGGTGTACGAATGCACTGGGTCAGAAGCCCAACCCATCGCGATCATGGTGCCTTTAGTGTGAACGCACAGGGAATTCACCACCCCTGCCCACTTCCTTATTCGCGAACGCGGTAACCCCTCCGCGAACGCGAAAAGGAAACCAGACCTGGAATTTTTTGGTGTTTTAAAATTAACTCCGAGGGGTCCGAAACTCACCTGAGTCCCTCGGTACCTCATCCAATGGAACTGGAAAGTCTGAATTCATGATACGGACTCGCTCAAATTTTCAGAACGTGAAATACAACAACGAAATTAAGAATCCGACCCCAAAACCAAATTGAATCAAAGTTTGAACTTAAAGTTCTAGAATTCGCTTTCAATGCGCCGTACCGCCCTATACTACTCGGAATGACACCAAATTTTGCATGCAAGTCAGAAATGACATAACGGAACTATTCTGGATCTCAGAATTCTATTCGGACCTAGATAACACAAAAACACGTCCCAAACCACAATATGAACTTAAGGAAATTCTTATTTCGATATTGGGCGCCGAAACGCTCTCGGGTTATCCAAAACCCATTCCGAACATAAGCACAAGTCTGAAATAATCATACAAAACTACTGGAACCGTCGAAACTCGATCTCGAGGTTATTTACTCAAAATGTTGACCGAAATCAAACTTGGCCAAAAAGAACAACCTTAAGGAACTAAGTGTTCCTTTACTGCCCTAAACACTTCCGGATCCTGGACCACCCGCCCTCGCAAGTCATAAATCACAGTAAGCCTCTATGGGAAGTTTCATTTAGGGGAAAGGGGTCCGATAAAGTAAAACGATCGGTCGGGTCATTACATTCTCCACCACTTAAACAAACGCTCGTCCTCGAACGAGTCTAGAATCATACCTGAAGTGCTGAATAAGTGCGGATATCTTCTCCGGATGTCCTCATCGGACTCCCAGGTTGCTTCCTCGACTGGTTGGCCCCTCCACTAGACCTTTATCGCAGAAACTCTCTTGGACCTCAACTGGTGATCCTGTCTATCAATAATAGCAACTGGCCCTCCTCGTAGCCCAACCTCTCATCCAACGGAATAGTGTTGAAATCAACCACGTGAGAGAAGTCGGCGTGGTACCTCCGGAGCATGGATACATGAAAGACCGTATGAACTCCTGATAAACTGGGAGGTAAGGCTAGCTCATAAGCAACCTCCCAACTCGCCTCAACACCTCGAAGGGACCTATAAACCTGGGGCTCAGCTTGCCCTTCTTCCCGAACCTCATAATACCCTTCATCGGCGAGACTTTCAACAAAACCTTGTCTCCCTCCATAAATGATACATCACGCGCCCTCTGATCTGTGTAACTCTTCTGTCTGGACTGTGACGTACGGAGCCTCTCCTGAATCAACTTCACCCTCTCCAAAGCATCCCTCACCAAGTCGGTGCCATATAATTTAGCCTCGCCAGGCTCGAACCACCCGATAGGGGAACGACATCGCTGACCATACAAAGCCTCAAATGGAGCCATATCGATGTTGGACTGATAACTATTATAGTAAGCGAACTCGGCCAAAGGCAAGAACTGGTCCCACTGACCTCCAAAGTCAATCACACATGCCCTAAGCATGTCCTCCAATATCTTAACTGTATGCTCCGACTGGCCATCCGTCTGAGGGTGAAATGTTGTGCTGAGGTCTATCTGGGTGCCTAACCCACTGTGCAATGCTCTCCAGAAGTGCGAGGTGAACTGAGGACCTCGAGCTGATATAATGGACACTGGAACACCGTGCAACTTTACTATCTCCCGAATGTAGATCTGGCTAACCTCTCAGAAGTATATGTAGTAGCTACAGGAATGAAATTTTCCGATTTGGTCAATCTATCCACAATGACCCAAACCGCGTCAACCTTCCGCAAGGTCCGAGGCAACCCAACCACGAAGTCCATAGTGATGCGCTCCCACTTCCACTCAGGAATGGGCATCTACTGAAGTAGGCCTCCTAGCCTCTGGTGCTCATACTTCACCTGCTGGAAATTAAGACACCTAGTCAAATACTCCACAATGTACCTCTTCATCCGCCTCCACCAGTAATGCTTCTTCAAATCACGATACATCTTCGTAGCACCAGGATGAACGGAATATCTAAAACTGCATACCTCCTCTAGAATCCTCTCCCTCAGGACATCAACATTAGGAACACATAAACGGCCCTGAAGTCTCAGAACACCATCCTCACCAATAGTAACCTCCTTGGCACCACCATGTACCACTGTCTCCCGAAGCTCTACTAAGCACGGATCATCGAACTGCCGAGCCTTAATCTCCCCCAATAACGAAGACTGAGCAACCACATTTGCGAAAGCTCGAAGAGGCTCTGAAAGGTCTAATCTCACCAGGCGATTAGCCAATGACTGAATGTCCAAGGCTAGAGGTCTCTCCTCTGCTGCAATATAAGCCAAACTACCCATACTCTCTGACTTCCTACTCAAGGCATCTGCTACCACATTTGCCTTTCCCGGAATATAAAGAATGGTGATATCATAATCCTTCAACAACTCAAGCCATTTGCTCTACCTCAAATTAGGATCTCTCTGCTTGAAAAAGTGTTGCAAGTTGCGGTGGTCTGTATTAACCTCACAGGACACCCCATACAAGTAGTGCCTCCAAATCTTAAGAGCATGAACAATCGCCGCCAACTCCAAATCGTGCACAGGATAATTATTCTCATGAACCTTCAGCTGGCGCGAAGCATAAGCAATAACGCTCCCTTCCTACGACAACACACATCCCAAACCAACGTGTGAAGCATCGCAATACACTGTATACATCTCGGAATCGGAAGGCAATACCATAATTGGTGCTGAGGTCAATGCTATCTTGAGCTACTGAAATCTCACCTCACACTCGTCGGACCATCGGAACGGGGCATTCTTCTGAGTCAGTCTAGTCAATGAAGTTGCAATAGAAGAGAACCCCTCCAGAAATCGACGATAATAGCCTGCTAGGCCCAAAAAGCTCTTGATCTCCGTAGCCGAAGTAGGACGCAGCCAACTCTGAACTGCCTCAATCTTCTGAGGATCAACCTTGATACCCTCTCCGGATACCACATGCCCCAAGAATGCCACAGAATCCAACCAGAACTCACACTTGGAGAACTTAGCATATAGCTTCTGTTCTCGCAAAGTCTGGAGCACAACTCTCAAATGCTGCTCATGCTCCTCCAGGTTACATGAGTAGATCAACATGTCATCAATAAAGACAATGACAAAGGAATCAATATACGACCTCAACACCATATTCATCAAGTCCATGAATGCTGCTGGGGAATTAGTCAAGCCAAAGGACATCACCAGGAACTCATAGTGGCCATATCTCGTACGGAAAGCAGTCTTCGGAACATCTTAGGACCGAATATTAAACTGATGATATCCCGATCTCAAATCAATCTTATAAAACACCCTAGCACCCTGCATCTGGTCAAACAAATCATCGATGCGCAGCAAAGGATACTTGTTCTTAATGGTGGCCTTGTTCAACTGGCGTTAATCAATACACATCCGCATAGACCCATCCTTCTTTTGCACAAATAGGACTGGAGCACCCCACGGCGATACACTCAGTCTGATAAACCACTTAGCCAACAACTTCTCAAGCTGCCTCTTTAACTCCTTTGGATCCATACGGTACGGGGGAATGGAAATAGGCTGAGTTCCTAGAGCTACATAATGCAGAAATCAATATCACGATCCGGAGGCATGCCTAGAAGGTCTGAAGGAAATACATCAGCAAACTCTCGAACAACTGGCACTGAATCAATCGTCGGAGACTTGGCGGTGGTGTCCCACACATAAGCAAGATACGCCAGACAATCCTTCTCGACCATATGTCGAGCCTTCAGGAATGAAACAACCGGTTGGCTGCACTAACTAAGGAACCTCCCCATTCCAGCCTAGGTGACTCGGGCCTGGCTAAAGTAACTGTCTTGGCATGGAAATCTAGCACGGCATGATAAGGAGATAGCCAATCCATGCGTAGAATAACCTCAAAATCAACTATGTCGAGCAATAGAAGGTCCGCTCGAGTCTCGAACCCACAGAAAGTGATCACACAAGACCGATAGACCCGGTCTACCACTACAGAATCGCCCATAGGAGTGGACACATCTATAGAAGAACCAAGGACTCACGAGGAACATCCAGAAAATGAGCAAATAAGGCTGAAACATAGGAATAGGTGGATCCTGGATCAAATAACACTGATGCCTCTCTACCACATACTGAAATAATACATGTGATCACGACGTCTGAGGCCACTGCATCTTATCTGGCCGGAATAGCATAGAATGTAGCTGGAGCACCGGAAGATTGAGCTCCACCAAAGTGAACGGGAACTGACTAACCTCCCCCTGATTGGCCTCCACCTCTAGGACGACCCCTGCTGACCTGTCCTCCACCTCTAGGTGGCCTGACCGTTGGTTCTTGACTCATAGGCTGATAATCCTGGTGCACTGCCTTGCCCTGAAACCTGGGACAAGTCCTCTTGAAATGGCCGAAATCCCTGCACTCACAACATCTCCCCTGAGGCATGGCATGTTGCCCTGAAGAAGAACCCTGGATAACTGGGGGACGGTGAGAACCCTCTGGCATAGCACTGAAGTAAGGTCTCACTGGAGCACCACGAGGAGGTGGTGGTGGGGGTGCTGAATATAAGGGCCTACTGGGCTGACCCCTACCAAACTAACCTTTGCCCCTAGGTGGGGCACCTCTGAAATCCCTGGAATATCTGGCTCTCTTATCCTGTTGTGCCTGCTCCCTGATCCTCGACCGATAACTCTCGATCCTACGAGCAATCTCCACTACCAACTACGACTCCCTATATCCATATCTCGGGCAATGTTGGCCCTAATGCCTGGATGCAACCCAGCTACGAATCTCTGCACTCTCTCAGCATTGGTAGGTAGTATCATGAGTGCATGGCGAGACAAATCTGAAAAATCTAGCCTCATAATTTGTCATTGACATCTGTCCCTGCTCCAGCTGCTCAAACTAATACCATAACTCTTCCCTCTCAGAGGGTGGGATATATCTGTCTAGAATGATACGAGTAAACTGCTCCCAAGTGACAGGAGGAGAATACGCTGGCCTGCTCAAAATATAAAACTGCCACCATCTGTGAGCTCTGCCCTCAAGGTAGTGAAGTCCACTCCATGGGAATCTAATATCCTTATATTGTTCAGCCTGTCCCTGCACCTGTCAACTAAATCCTGGGCATCCTAGCCTCGCTCACCCCCGAAGACAGGAGGGTGCAATCAGGTCCATCTATCCAATAACTTATGTGGATCACCGTCCGCAGGTGGTCTAGGCTCAGGTGCTGCTGCTACAGGATGAACTCCACCCAAGGGCAGTGTACCCGGGGTATGATGTAATGTTGCTGCCTGACCTGCAGCCTGGGCGGTAGGAGTCTGGGCCCCCCCTCCCGCCTGAGATGTGGCAGGATCTGCTGGAAATAAACCAGCCTGGAACATAGTGTCCATAAACCGCATCATACGGCACAAGATCTCCTGGAAGCCTGGTGCCGTCATAAAATCTACTGGAGCAGGATCTGCTGGGGCACCTCACCCTTCCCCTCTAAAGTAGGATCCTCTGGTGGTGGTGTAACTGGAATATCTCTAGGACGCCCTCGTCCCCTACCTCGGGCCGGTGTCCTCCCCTGACCTCTGCCACGGCCTCAGACAACGGGGGTAGCGGCCTCTACCACGTTTGGAACATCGGATGCACGCGTCCTCGCCATCTTTGAGAGAATAAAAGAATGAGATATAGTAAACCATCGACTGCACGATAGAATAAAAAAATAGGTTTCCTAACACCCTATAGCTTCCCGAAGATAAGTAAAAACGCCTTCATACCGATCCGCAAGCCTCTACTAGGTTTGCCCGTGACTTGTCAGACCTACGTGAACCTAGAGCTCTGATACCATGTTGTCACCACCCAAAATCCTAACGCATGTCATGATGGAACCCAACATCGGGGTCAGGCAAGCCAACAGTTTATTTACTAGTGAAATTTCTTTATTGATAAAGACATCCCAACACTTACCAAGTTTTAAGCTTAAAACATTTAAGTGGAAACAGATAAATTAGCCAACTCAAATAAATGTATTCACAAGGATCATGAACCAATATACACAGCTCCAAAAATATAAAGTCTACAATGTGTGTGTCAGGAACTAGTGTCATAAGTCTACAGACGAACTAGTAGAATATACAAAAGATGAAATAAATTGTTCTATTGTCTGAAAGAAATAGACAGAAATAAACAAAAGATAACTCCATAGTGCTGCTGAGAATCGCCAAGGGAAGCAGCTCACTGTGAAGTCAGGTCCGGAATATACTCTCAAAGTCAAGCTCCGGTCTGATAACTAGATGCACCAACCTCAGAACCTGTACAATTAAGTACAGAGCGTAGCATGAGTACATAAACAGATATGTACCCAATGAGTATCCCGCCTAACCTCGAAGAAGTAGTGACGAGAGGTCGACGTGATACTTACTAGGGCCAGACAATATGTAATGAATACACGCTAATCAGTAATAGCAGTAATGAATAGTAATAAGGAAATGAGCATCAGATAACATTCTCTAGTACCTCACGCCATCCCTTTCTATGGCATACAGGATGTTCAACATTCTCTCTTTTCATAAAATCAACAATTACAATTACAGGGCTTCTCATAAATTACCAAACATATAACAGGCTATGAACGTACGACTGATACGACGTAAAAAGTAAATGTGCACTGCCGAGGGTCGAACGGCCTGAACTATAGATGCATCTATCTGCCCCGCTCGCGAATCGAACATGCGACGCTGTTAATGTAATACTAGGACTACCGCACTCGCAAATCATTAATGCGACGCGGGTTAATATAATGCTAGGGCTATGCCGCTCGTGAATCATTCATGCGACTCGGGTTCCCGCACCAATACATGATTAACAGGAAATTCCGGATACTTTAGAAGGGAACCTACTAACAGTATAAGAATTTAATAATGCCAACTTCAAAGCATAACTTCTTAGGCCTTCACATGTGAGATTAGAGGATATTAGACTACTTAGACCATATGTAAGATCACAGATATAACACATAAAGCATGCTTGTGAATTCTAAACTACCCTACAAGGCATAATAGTAGCTACGCACGGGTGCTCTTCACTCCGTGCGTGCGTAGCCCCCCCCCAACTAAGGATAATCACCATTTATAATCACCTATGGGGACAATTCTCTCTCACAAGTTTAGAAAGGAGACTCACCTCGCGTCGAACTTACTCCCTGGGTCAAGAATGCGCCCTAAACTCCGAACTTGTCTCCCAAGGACTGGAAACTAATCAAATGTTATACAAATATATCAATTTATACTCAAAAAGTATGGAATTCTCCTATTTACTTAATTATTTCACCTTACTTTGACAAAAAAACTAAAACACACTCTCGGACACACATGCTCGGATTCCGAAAATATTTTAAGGAATCAATTACCCATAGCCTAAGGATCATAAATATATAGTTTTTGTGTGATTTCATGGTAAATTCCTTGGTAATTCTCCCAATTTCTATAAATCCTAGGTTTTTTACTCTAACCCTTGAATTTCCACTAATTAATGAGTTAATCTACCTAAGAATCCAAGTATTAGACTAAGTTTATGGTAGGAATTACTTACCTCCAATAACTAGGTCGTTTTCCCCTCTTGCATGCTCAAAATTACCCCAAGGAAGATGAAGAAGGTGAGAAAAAATGAATTAATCCCGCTATAAAAATACACTGCCCAGTGGTTTCCTCTATGTGAACGCAGCCTGGGCTGTGCGTTCGCGATGCCTTAAGGGACCAGGCCCATATGGGCCTTCTATGCGAACGCGAAGGGGGCCTGGCGAACGTGGAGGCTAGCTAGGTTAGACCTTCGCGAACGTGGTAGGTGGGTTTCGGACGCATAGGGTAAGGGGTAGTTGGGCTGGCCCAATGGCCGAACTCTATGCGAACGCGAGGGAGGTGTGCGAACGCACTGGGTCAGAATCCCAACCCATCGAAATCGCACTGCCCTTAGTGCGAAAGAACAAGGCATTCACCACCCCTGCCCATTTCCTTGTTCGTGAACGCGGTAACCCCTCGCGAACGCGGAGAAGGAAACCAGACCTGGAATTTTCTGGCATTTTGAAATTAGCTCTTAGGGGTCTGAAACCCACCCGAGCCCCTCGGGACCCCATCCAAAGGCACTGGAAAGTATGTATTCATGATATAGGTTTGCTCGAATTTTCAGAACGTGAAAAACAACAACGAAACTAAGATTCCGACCCCTAAACCAAATTGAACAAACTTTGAACTTAAAGTTCTAGAATTCTCTTTCAATGCGTCGTACCGACCTATACTACTCGGAATGACACCAAATTTTGCAAGCAAGTCATAAATGACATAACGGAACTATTCCCGGTCTCAGAATTCTGTTCGGACCTCGGTAACACAAAAACACGTCCCAAACCACAATATGAACTTAAAAAAATTCTTATTTCGATATTGGGCGCCGAAACGCTTACGTGTCATCCAAAACCCATTCCGAACATACGCACAAGTCTGAAATCATCATACGAAACTACTGGAACCGTCGAAACTCGATTCCGAGGTCGTTTACTCAAAATGTTGACCGAAGTCAAACTCGGCCAAAAAGACCAATCTTAAGGAACTAAGTGTTCCTTTACTGCCCTAAACAATTCCGAATCTCGGACCACCCGCACCCGCAAGTAATAAATCACAATAATCTGCTATGGGAAGTTTCATTTAGGGGAACGGGGTCCGATAACACAAAATGATTAGCCGGGTCTTTACACTTCGAATGTTCAGATTGTTCTTGGATCGACTGGAAAAGTTAGGCAAAAATCTTAACAAAAAGGTATATATTGTTTGTTTTCATGAAAGCCAGATTCTATAGAGAAAGTCAATGTATTGTTTTACAAGTAAATATCTTATGTCCCCTATAATTGTGTCTCTTTCTATTTATATGAAACATATACCTAAAAAACCTAATAGTACATGTATGGAGAATATCCATTGGAATATTCTCTTTTTATGTTTTCTCCTAAAAATAGTCGTTATTTACTCTGTCTATGATGAGTGCTCGACCTAGACCTTGATTTTCGATGACTCCTCCATCTTTATCTTCAATAACTTCACCGGTTGCACCCTTCATTATCTCAAAGCATATCGAACTTATCCTCAGATGCTGGTGAAGGGAGTCGTATCGTTCCCTTGAAGGTCGTGTTTCCTACTCATGATGAGGTTTTTTCCGCATTGATGAGGATAAAGCTTTCCCATCGATGGAGGAGAAACTCCGCCGCAACTCCGATGCTAGGTCTGACCTCAATCGATCACCGAACGCGACACCCGGGAATTTTTTATCGATGATGGCATCCAAAGAGTTGGCTGAATTCAAACCCAATTTTGGTCTTCCCAACCACGTCGAAGTTCTGGATTGACTTCTTTTATGTCAAAACTGAGGACTTTATGGCTAATGTCGATGGCTTCCCTGAGGCTTGGAACTATACAAATAAGTGTCCTGTTTTTCTCTTTGTTTCTTTGCTTACAATGATTTAGTTAGATGAATTTCCCTTTCGTGCAGACAACAACCAACCTCCTCCCCTAGTTGTGTGTGTTGCTGATTGGGTCGAGAAGATTCTTTCTCATGTTGTAGGGATCTGTGACTGGCCGAGCTTTTTTAAGAAGTTCAGGCCGGATTGTCCCTCAACATGTACCTTCTCTTCTCTGGTCTTGGTCGTCGTACTCTTTATCGTATGTCAGCTCACTGTACTAACTCCCGTCTCTTTCTTTCCTAAGTAGGATCCGGGCACTTGTGCCTTATTTTCGGAGGAGAGATGTTACGCCTATGGTTTTGGTCCTCGTTGTGACTAATATACCTTCCGCATCTGCCCCCGTCTTGGATGCTGCAATCCAAGATCCTGCCTTCGTCCCAACTGCTGCTTTTTCTCCTCAACTCTTTTTGTTGGTTGACGAGGATGATGATGTCTCTCCCAATGATGGGGGTTTAAGGCCTCGTAAGAGGAGGGTCATAGACCTTGGGGTAGAAATTACAATGGTTGTTGGCTCCAAGGGGGGAGACTTCATTCTTCGAGAGACGGCCGTAATATATGTTGGAGAAAGTACTTGGGTGGATTCCGAGGCCCCACAACTGGAAGAGATGAATGTGGATGCACTGGTGCATCCCGAGGGGGAAACAATCGAAGAGAAGGCGTTTGACGACGGCCACGCACTTCTGAGGCAAGAGTAGGCTTTTTCCTCTAAGGCTGAAGTAGATGTCTCTTTATCTGCCAGTGATAGAGGAAAAACCGTCGCTGAGGAGGACGTCGAATCTGATTTCGAAGAGCTGAGAATGATTTATGAGGACCTCAACCAACTTTAGGTGAGGATGGAGGGGGTTTTAGGATTAATATGATCCCAATGGATCGCAATCTACTTGTAAATACCGAGGAGGTCATCCCTGCCCTCGGTCCTCTCTATTTTGAAGTCGAGGGCATGACCCTCGAGAACATAAATGATGGTACCTTATCGAATAACATTGCCGCCCTCGCTTTGAGAGAGGATATAAATAAGAAACACGAAGAGATGATGGTGGTTATGGAGCGATTCAGCATTCTTGAAGGGATGTTAAGGGCGAAGGAGGAGGAGCTAGAACTCAGCAAAGGCATGGAGGCCCAATGTAGCGGCCTTCAGGATCAAGTAGCCCAACTGCAAGGCTAGTTAGATGAGTGCAAATTTCAGATGGAGGCTCTCATGGGTGAGACTATCGAGAAGCATGAGGAGGTTGAAAAGATATAGTCTTCTCGGTTAGAGGCTCGGAGGAGAATGGAGTTCCTTGAGTTGTAAAATCAAACGCTTCATTTTGAGCAGGAGAACGGCTTGTCAACGGCGAGGTCTAACGAGGACCGACTTGAAAAGATAATCGGGGAGTTGGGAAAGGAAACCTCATATCTTTATGATCAAGGTACTGCTTTGGAGGCCAGGAAGGCCCAACTTCTTACACGGCCTTTTTCATCTAATGTTTTTGGCTTCCCCAAGGTCCTCTGTCAGCTGTATGAAGAGTGGATTCATGTTGAGGCCTGAGTAGATGTGTTTCATGAATTGCATCTGATAGGCTCTGTTTTTAGGTCAATCTCTGAGGATGCTCGGGTCTAGGCTCACGAGGTGCGGCTTGCTTGTGGCTACGACCCTGTTATGCCTCGGCCTAGTGAGGAGGATGAGGATGAGGAGGATGCCATAGATCGTCTTAAGGAGGACGCCTGGTATAATTTTATTTACCCTCAGGGCGGGGATGGAGAGGATGTTAGAGGCCTTGACGGTGATGATGTCTATTGTTAGGGTGGTGATGTTGGTGAAGATCGGGCTGATGAGGTTGTTGAGGGTTGTGATGGTGATGGCCAGTAGTTCTTTTTTTTACCTTTTTTGTGTGTTTTTGTTTGGCATCTGTAAGAGCCTTTTTAAAAAACTCTTATCTATGAGTATCAAAGTTGATTTGTGCTTTCACTTATGCTTTCTTATTTCCGTGATTTGTTTTTGTACTTGTATGTAATGCTCCTTTATATTTTGTGTTGTCGTCCTATAGTTGACCGTAGTCCTTGGGTTGAATAGCTATAGGCGGAATCGTCCTTTCGTCTATATAGATTCAGTATTTCTCTTTAGTTGGGATATGATCATAGACTGATAGGTTCTGTTCGAACTTAGTCAATATTAACCTTTTATTAAATAGTGGTTGGGGCCGGTAGGTCTTTGTTCGAGCTTAGTGAAACTTTATCCTTTTGTCAAGTTGTGGCGAGGGTAGGCATGTGTCGTTCGAGTGTGGTCAAACTTAACCTTTCATTAAGTTGCGGCCGAGGGCCGGTGGGCGTCATTCGAGTGTAGTCGAAATTAACCTTTATTTAAGTCGCGGCCAAGGGCCGGTAGGTATTATTCGAGCATGGTCGAATTTAAACTTTCGTAAAGTCACAGCCGAGGGCGTAGGTATTATTCGAGCTTGGCCAAACTTAACCTTTCGTTAAGTCGCAACGGAGGGTCAATAGGTATTGTTTGAGCATGGTAAAACTTAACCTTTCTTTAAGTCACGGTCGAAGGCCGGTAGGTGTTATTCGAGTGTGGTCAAACTTAACCTTTCGTTAGTGTGATTCTGGTAAACGTAAATTTCTATTAATTGGAGAAAGTTACAAGTTTTGGGTATTGGCTGGCATTCTAGTCCCAGACCCCAGTGTATCTAGTCCCATCATTAGTCAACTTGAAGAGTGTTAAGAAGTCGGGTAATGGAAAAAAAATCAATCTCTTCTTCTTATACTTCGACTTAAAATGTACCTCTCATCACCTCGTTAAAACCAATGTGAGAAAACCCAACTATGACGAAACTCAAGTGTGGGAAAAAGAGTACGATTTGGGGGACACTTCTTATTTTCTAGAAGTTGAAGTATTTGAGGAGGCTGATATTCCATTTTTTTTTGGTATTTGTTCTCCTTCCATTGTCTCTAGTTGGAATGAACCCTTATTTGCTCTGCCTATGATTTTGAATGGTCCGTCCCAATTAGTTCCCAATTTGACTTCTCGTGGAGCTTTGTTTGCTTGGGTTTTGTCTTTGAGTATGTAATCCCCTATATTGAGTGGTTGGACCTTTGTTTTTTTGTTGTAGTAACATTCCGCCTGTTATTTTTCGGCGACCATACATATATATTCCATATCTCTTTGTTCATCGACCTCGTCGAGCTCTTGTATTCTACTCTCATCGTTTTTGGTGCCACTTTCATGGAAGTACCTTTGGTTGGGTTCCCTGACCTCGACCGGTATAACTGCTTCTGTTCCATAGACTAGTGAATAGGTTGTTTCTCATGTGCTCGTCTTGGGTGTGGTCTTCTGCGCCATAAGACTTCTGGGAGTATTTTTGGCCATAGTCCCCTGGCTTCTTCAAGTTTCTTCTTTATTATGTTTAATATGGATTTGCTGGAGGATTCTGCCTATCTGTTGCCCACTGGGAGGTAGGGAGTTGAAAGTATCCTCTTGATGTGCCATTTCTCGAAAACTTTGATATTTTTCTTTCTCGTGAGTTGGGGTCCGTTGTCGCAACTTATTTCTTTGGGTAGGACAAATCGGTAGGTGATGTTTTTCCATATGAAGGAGATTACTTCTTGTTCACGTGCTTGGGTGAATGCTCTTGCTTCTACCCACTTAGAGAAATGTCAGTTAAAACTAAAAAAATCGTACTTTACCTCGCCCCGGTAGGAGTGGGCCCACGATGTCCATTCCCCATTAGACAAAGGGCCATGGAGAGGTGACTAAATGAAGGTGTTTGCCTGCTTGGTGAATTATTGGGGTGTATTTTTGACATTGTTCGCACTTCTTCACGAATTCTGAGGTGTCTTTTTTATGGCGGGCCAATAGTACCAGGCTCGTATGAGGCTGCTCGGTCACAAGAATGAGCTCCATAGTTCCCTTCATGTACTTCCTCGAGGACGCGTTGTGTTTGATTCAGACCAAAACATTTCGCCAAAGTGACACCATATGTTCTCCTGTATAGGCCGTTATGAAAGAGGATGTATCTGGCCACTTGCATGCTTATTTTTCTATCTTACTTTTTGTCGCTTAGGAGAGTGCCATCCTGGAAGTAGTTAATAATACAACTTTTCTAGTCCCAAGTTAAGCTTACAGATTTTACCTCAGTTTGTTCAAGTGACGAATTAAGGAGGTGGACTGCATTGTTTATCCTCCATCGTGATGCTTTTAGTGGCTGGAGCCAGTTTAACAAGGTCGTCTGCTTCGATATTCTGGGCTCGCAGGATTTGGTCAACATAGCATTTATCGAAATGATTTAGCAACTTATAGATATCAGCTTGAAATTTTTGCAATCATTGTTCATCGATTTTGAAAGTCCCTATAACTTGGTTGACCATGATCTGAGAATCATAACGAAGTTTAAGACGCTTTGCGCCATATTTGAGTGCTAGCCTCAGCCCTACGATTATGGACTCATACTCGGCCTTGTTCTTAGTCATATATGGGCATCTTATGGACTAGCGAATTACTTCGCCTGTAGGGACCTCGAGCGCTAGTCCCAGTCCAGATTCGAAAGCATTGGATGCGATGTCAGTGTATAGGACCGAGAGATCTAGTTTTTGTTGTCGTGCTTACTTAGATCGATAGCCAATTTGGCCAGCCTCCCCGATAGCTCGGGTTTTTGTAAAATGCTTCTTAAAAGGGATGTGGTAACGAACAAGATGGGGTGGCACTAGAAATAGGGTCTAAGCTTTCGTGAAGCTACGACCAATTCTAGGGACAATTTCTCGAGGTGTGGGTTACCTCGTCTCGGCGTCGACGAGTGTCTTGCTAATGTAATAAATAGGGGATTGTGTTTCTTTATTTTATCAAACTAGGACCGCACTTACTGTTACTTATGAGACAGCGAGGTACACGAGAAGGCTTTCCCCTGGTTCATGCTTCAAGAACAGAGCCAGTGATGATAGATACACCTTTGGTTCTTGCAGAGCTTGTATGCAATCGGGCGTCCACTCGAAGCCATCATCCTTTTTGAGTATGCCGAAAAATATGTGAGATCTGTCGGACGATCGCGAGATAAAACTTGATAGAGAGGCGATTCCACCAGTCAAATGTTGGACCTACTTCTTAGTAGTCAATTGTTTAGGAATCCCTTCGATAGCCTTGATTTGTTCTAACTTGACTTCGATCCCTCGTTGTGACACTAAGAAACCCAAAAACTTTCTCGAGGCTACGCCAAATGCGCATCTCTCGGGGTTTAGTTTCATCCCGTATCGTCTTAGTGTGTCGAAAGGTTCTCTCAAGTTGTCGATATGGTCTTCTTCCCTTACAAATTTTACCAACATGTCATCCATATATACCTCCATGGTCTTGCCGAGTTGGTCTTTGAACATTCTTGTGACCATTCTCTGATAGGTGGCTCCTGTAATTTTCAAGTCGAACACCATGACCCTGTAACAGTACATTCCTTTGTAGGTGATGAACGTGGTTTTCACCTGGTCCTCTTCTTCCATGAGTATCTGGTTATAGCCCGAGTATGCATCCAGGAAACTCAACAATTCGTGTCCGCTTGTTACATGGATAAGTTGGTCGATATGTGGCAACATGGATGAATCTTTTGGGCATGCTTTGTTTAAATCTGTGAAGTCTACACATATCCTCCATTTTTTGTTTTTATTTTTGATCATCACCACGCTGGCTATCCACTTGGGGTATTTTGATTCCCTGACTGAGCCATTTTCTAATAGCTTATCTACCTCCTCGTGGACGACATCATTGATGGCGGGGTTGAACTTTAGTCTGACCTACCTTATAAGGGATATAATAGGTCGACGTTCAATTTGTGCATGGCGATCTCCTTGGAGATACCTGGCATATCTGCATGGCTGAAGGTAAACAAATCTGTGTTAGTTATTAAAAATTGGGTAAATTTACCTATTTCACGGAGTTTGAAGCCGATGTAGGCCTTTTTTCTAGGGTCACTGGGATCTATTTGAATGGGGTCAAGGTCCTCTATAGTTGAGTCCACCGCTTCGACCGTTTGAGGGTCCATAATGACTCCCCTGGTCTCTTCTTATGTCGACCTCGACCATATTGATTGCTATGATTCTTTTTTCTTGTCTTTATTTTGTTGGGTTGTCGAGGTATCCATGGCGATGCGGTAGCATTCTCGAGACGTATGATATTCCCCTCGCATGCTAAATATTCCTCAAGGTGTTGGGAACTTGATCACTTGGTATAGTCTGGAGGGGACTCTCATGGATGTATTCATGGTTGTACTATGGCATTGTATGCGGTGACCTGGTCCATGATGTGGAACATTGTCTCCCAAGTTATGCTGCTGGTGGACGGGGAGTGTGATTTCTTCCGAAGTCCGTTCAACTGCAGTGTTAAAATCGGTTAGTGTGATGCAGTGTGGCACTACCTTGTACTCGAGTCTCACCTAGGTGAGGACTCGGGGTGGATAATGCAAGCTCTGCTCCCATAATCTTCCACAATACATTTAACATCAGTATCTGAAATTCGTAAAGTAATGACAAAAGCAGCGTTGTGAGGGAAAGTCAAACCGTCGGCATCTGACTCATCGGAGATGAAACTTTCTTTGTGTCCTTCATACCATTCGTGGGCGATCGATCTCTTGAGCTTTGTGAGTAGAAATAAACTTGATGCCATAGATGGATGCATCGTCATCACTTCTAATAATCATATTGATGGTACGGGCTGATGAGGGCGCACCTTGACGTTCTTGACCCTGGGCGAAGATGTTCCTTCTCTTGTCGCTTAGTAGCTTTTTGAGGTTCCCTTGCTGTTACATGTTCTCTACCTTTTGGCTTAATATGATTCAATATTCTATTGTGTGCCCGCATTCCTGGTGGAATTCGCAGAGGGCGTCGAATTTTCTGTTACTTGGGTCAGACCTCATTTTCAGCAGCCACTTCACCTTCGTTCCAAGCTTCTCCAGGGCGTACACTATTTCTGTAGGTGAAACACAAAAGTTGTGAGATAATAGGGGCCATACCTCTCTCATTCTTGTGAGTCCCCATGATGGACCATCATTATAATGGAGGGAGGAGGGACGGGGGCTCTAACGTAAGGTTGATGTTATTTTCTATTTGGATGTGAAATCGGGTGATCCCTCCTCATATTATCTCTTCATTCTTTCCTGGGTTGGGCTTGTACCAAGATGAGCTATCAAGTTGGTCCATCGAGGTCATCATTATCAGCCCAGTCTTCGGCACAATAGGCATTATGGATTTTGTTCCAAGTGATTGTAGGGTACTTCATCAACCGACTCAGCAGATTTCTGGTCGCTTTTGAACCTTCTCTGCTCAGCCCGTTCTGAAAGAATGCGACTGCCACCCCTTCAAATACATTTGGTAAGGTCATCCTTACCTTGTTGAATCGAGTGAGGAATTTCCTTAGTCCCTCTCCCAGGGATTGCTTAATGGCGAAGATGTAATTTACTCTTGTTTCGTGTTTCTTTGCCCCCGCATGTGCCGTCACAAACTTATCGGCTATTTCTTCGAAAGTTTCTATGAAGCAGACTGGTAGCTGCGAATACCCCCCCCCCCAGTGAGGGTTTCACCGAACTTCTTCAGCAAAATGGAGGACACATATTCCTTGGTGAGGTTGTTGCCCTTCACGACGATGGCGTAGTGAGTCATGTGATCTTCAAGGTCGGTTGTTCCGTTGTATATCCTCAGATATGGTGGAATTTTGAAGGTCTTCGGTATGGCATTTGGGGTCACTTATTCTCTATACAACTGCTTGACGAACCTGCAGGCGTCCCTTTTTTGCAGTAGCTTAGGGGCGCCCGATATCTTGTCAACTCGTTCTTGGTGTTCTTTCATTTGGTCTCTGAGCATTTTATTCTCATTCTCCATTTCTTCCATTCTCTTCAAAATAGTAGTGAGTACACCGTCACCTGCACTGTCAGTAACATCGCGAGTAATACCTGGCGTTATAGTGTCTGGTTGATCGCCATGTTCATCTCTTCGCTTTACCATGTGGGTTCTCGTGGTTTCTTTTGTCGTGCATGGAGCTTGTTTGTTGAGCATGATTACTAAGGTATCATTCATCAACGATTCGAGGAATTTTTTCACGGCGGATGGCGTCCCTTCTCCTATGGACGTGGAGGCCCCTTTTTCCTTTGGTTTCGTCATTCTATAATAGAGGGAGACGACTTCTCGCACCTGAGGGGGGGATGGGTGTCACATCATTGCCCAGCATTTCATAGATCTTGTTGATAGCGTTCATGAGGTTGTTGGGGATTTCACATGTCACCTTAGTTTGGTCTCCGTGGTTACATGCCATGTAAACTTCTATACATGCAGAGTGGGAGAAAAACTTTGTGGTTGGTTGGGTTACCAAAATCACGTGAGTTGTAGGTCTAATGAAAACTAAAAGATTAGCTAAGAAATCTCTACAGACGGCACTAAATTGTTTGACCCAAAATTTAGATGTAGGCTTAGACAATTAGATTTATTAAAATTGGGTCAATCTTAGCCAATATTAATATCTAAAAGATATGTTAGCTGATTTTGTGATAAGATAGTATGTACATTTATACGAATAGCAGTAAATGTTGACAAAACTAACAATATTCAATGACCCAAAAAGAAGAGGATAACATTAAATGACCATAAATAGCAATGAATGATATTTAAGTAAATAAGAACGTGTGATCCACCCGAAAAGGGTGAAATCTGTAGATATTCATTCTGAAAATGATGAATAATTGATGAACATTCAAATATTCAGATCGTTCTTCAATCGAGTAGAAAAGTTAGGCAAGAATTTTAAGAAAAAGGCATATATTATTTGTTTGCAGTAAAGCCAGATTCTATAGAGAAAGTCAATGTGCTTTTTTACAAGTGAATATCTTGTGTCCCCTATTGTTGTGCCTCTTTCTATTTATAGAGAACATATACCAAAAATTCGTAATTGTACATGTATAGAGAATATCCACTAAAATATTTTCTTTTGATGCCTTATCCTAAAACTAGCCGTTATTTACTTTGTCTACGATGAGTGCTCGACCTCGACCTCGACCTTGATCTTCGATGGCTCCTCGACCTTGATCTTCAACAATTTCACCGGCTCCGCCCTTCACCTTTTAAGATACTACTTCAACCTTGATCAAGTCTTTATCGAAGGCGTACTGGTGACACGTGGCAGCCCATAAAAGCCTTCTTAATGCTAACAAGTATTAGTATCGCGCGATGCGCGGACAAATCATGTTAAATTGCGATGTTGTTGTTTGAATCATGTGCAAATAACCTTAAAATATAAACCTCTTAGATAAAAATTATATAGCATGAGAATTTAATTATGAAGCGGGATATGAAAATATTGTTTAAATCTCGTAGTAGACAACCGATTTTTTTTAATATTTGTAGCAACCTAACTTCTTGATTTTAGTACTTGCATTTGTTTTGCTGTCAATATTAAAGAATACTAAAGATGTTATATTCTGATTTGTTTTGTTCGAGCATATTAGATCATATTATTTTAACAAAATTCTTACTATCACTTTATTTTTATCTGAAAGTCAAATATGTCTTATTCATCACATCATTTTTTACGTAAATTATTTTTTCTTTTTTTCTTTTCTTATAGTTATTGTATTATTTATTTAATATTATTATACTATCATATAATTTTATTAGCTTATAATTAAATTAGTGTCTTGCTTATTATCCTTTTATTAGTATTTAATAAATATAAATATTATATTCTTGAAATTCGGTATATGCTTATGCTTGTATCCTCTTAGTCAAAATACTTTAATCATTTAAATTTATCAGTAATATTTTTAAATATAATTTAATTATTTTATTTTATTTATTTTTAAATTAATTCAAAGTATAAATATCCTCACACTACCTCTATTTTTTATACATTCTCTTCCATACAATAAATTATAGCTAGTTTATATTAATGTTTTACCTATAACTAATATGATGCCACATTTTATTTTAAATTGTAACTTTTAATTAGTACAAAATATTAATACATAAGTTATTTGATTATCATGTTCCAAATGTGTTGAGTTCTCTTATAATTAATTTTGTTGTAGATGTAGTTAAATTTTCTTTCTTTTTTAGCTATATGACACAGTTAAATTTTTACTTTTCATTAGTAAAATCAATAGTAGAAATTTATTTTGTATTTTTAAACTTTATTTAATCATAAAAAATATTTTCTTAATTGTTTGAACACGTTATTTGTAAATATTGTAGTAATACTTTTACTGTCATTTTATATCTTTACGTAATATTTTCAGAAACAAAAAAAAAACTCATCTCAAATTCAAATAATTCTTATCATTCTATTTTCTAAATTGGACCGCATTTTAAAAAAATTATGCTATGCTTTCAAACATAAACTAACTGCACTAAATTCAAATATTAATCATAGAAATTGGTTTTCTTAATTGTTTGAACATATTATATCTAAATGTTGTAGTAATATTGTCACGACCCAAAATCCACTAAGGGTCGTGATGGCGTCGGACACCACTGTCAAGCAAGCCAACACTATATAACAAGTAAATTCTCAGTTTAAGATTTCGAAATCATTTCTTTTAAACATTTAACAATAAATAATAAAGTTCACTGAATAAATAATGATATCTTTACAAAGTTTATCTACCGAATAATTTCGAAATTATCCCAGAACTTGGTGTCACAAGTACATGAGCAATATCTAGGAAATAAAGTACAATACGATAATCGTCCGGAATACAATTGTCACGACCCAAAATCCATAAGGTCGTGATGGTGCCGACATCATTGTCAGGCAAGTCAATTATTAATTATTGAAATAATTTCCGATTTTAACATTTATGAAAAACATTTCCTTTCACTTTATTACATATGAACTAAATAAAATATGTTAAGTAAAACAATGGTTTGAATATTACACTTTAGCAAATATATCCTAACACATCCCAGAACCCGGTGTCACAAGTACATGAGCAATTTCTAAGAATTTATACAATCATCACAAAGCATGTCCGAAATACAAATTGGACAAGAAAATTTAAAATGAAAATAAATACAATACAAGAGAGACTCTGTCAGCTGCGGATCCCCTCCGGATGATGCAGCTCGCCTAAGTCTCCGAATCCTCCACATTTCTATAAAAGTACATGTGCAATAAAATGCACAGCAAGTGCAGCATGAGTACAAAAAACCGTGTACTCAGTAAGTCGCCCGCCTAATCTCAGAGAGGTAGTGACGAGAGGTCAAATTAGACACTTGCTAAAGGTCAATTTAGAATGTTCAAGTATGACACTAAGCATGATTATCAAAGGCAACTTATTAAAATCAGGAATAAATATTATCAACTCCGTTCACATTTAACACTTTATATCTTCGTCATATTAATAGAAATTAATCAACATGGGTGATTTAAACAAATAACAATTAATCAACGGGAAGAAACAACTTCTTCCGAAAATTTTAATAACTTTAAATCTCTGTCATTTCAATTGACAGTCTAAAATGGCAAAAATCATAGCAACTACGCAGTAAATATCATGCGCAAGCAATGACGAGGGTCAAACGGCGTGGACCAATAATAATAAATTGTGCACTGTCGAGGGTCAAACGGCTCGAACCATAGATGCAACTATCTGCCCCGCTCGCGAATCGATCATGTGACGCGATTATACATACAAATAATAAGGCTAACCTGCTCGCGAATCATAGCTGCGACTCAGGTGCTCATATGTACACATATCCACATAATAAATCCGTATTTTTATTAAGAAAGCAGTTTTTCTCAGGAAAGTGGTAAAACTCTTCTTAAAGAAACATGTAATATGGCTTTTAAATCTTTGTTTTGAAACTCATTTGCTAAGTTTAATGATATTCTATAATATAACCCTACAGGTATACAATTATCCACGGAGGAATCAATTCTCTTTCTAGATGATTAAGAAAATGAACTCTAGTCTTCTTCAGATATTCAATTACGATTTCGATTATATTAGCAGTTTAATATTACAGGCAGGATCACAAGTACAACACGTAAGGCATGCTAGTGGGTCCTAGACTACCCTTACATGTCATAATAGTAGCTACGCACGGACTCCCGTCACCTCGTGTGTACGTAGCCCCCGAACATAATAGCACATACTTAAATAATTCACCTAGGGGGACAATTCCCCCTCACAAAGTTAGAAAGGAGACTTACCTCGCTCCGAAATTCCATAACCGGCTTCCAAGCCCTCCCGACGACTCCAACGAACGTACAACGCCCCAAAACTATCCAAATAACGACAAACCAATGAAAATTACTCTAATATTTGCAACAATTCCAAATTATATAATTTCCCAACCCCGCTTAGTGAAATTACCAAAATGCCCTTGGGCCCACGTGCCCGGAATCCGAAATTTCTCGAAGATATATTCTACCCATGGCCTTACTAGATCAAATATACAATTTACTCTACATTCCATGCTCAAATTCGTGGCTAAAAATCCAAATTACCATTCCTAAGTTTTCTTCAATAATTCCAAATTATTCCACAGTTTTCATGTATAATTCCATGCAATAACCTTGTATTTAACTTAGCAACATGAAGGAGTTACTTATCTATCATTGTAAGAAGAAATTCTCTCTTTGAAGCCTCCCAAAATCTACCAAACCAAAAGAAAAATGGAATGAGATGACCAACAATCTCGATTTTAAAGCATTCTGCCCAGACCATTTTTTGCACTTGCGACCAAACCTCCGCACCTGCGGCTTTCCTCAGCTCAAGCCAACCTTGCACTTGCGCCCCATATCCCGCATCTGCGACTTCGCAGGTGCGGAAATACCATCGCACCAGCACTCTCAGCCAGACCACCACTTCTTCGCACCTGCGGTGCCATAGCCGCACCTGCAGCCAAATCCTCGCAGGTGTGGTCACACCAGATGACAGCAAGTTCCAGCCTTCATCAAACTCTCAACTTGATCCGTAAACCACCCGGAATCCATAGGCCCCCGAGACCCTGTCCTAATTTACCAACTTGTTCCAAAACATAATGTGGACTTGCTCGAGGCCTCCAATCACATCAAAACCATCGCACCAAAATCCCAACTTTATGAACTTAGAAATTTCCAACTTCTACATCTGATGCCGAAACCTATCAAATAACGTCCGATTGACCCTACATTTTTCACACAAGTCATAGTCGACATTACGGACCTACTCCAACTTCTGGAATCGCATTCCGACCTCGATATCAAAATTTCCACTTCCGGTCGAATTTCTCAAAAACCTTCAAATTTCTATCTTTAGCCAAATGACTTCAAAATGACCTACGGACATCAAAATTCACTTCCGATCGCACTCCCAACTCCATACCATAAAAATCTATTCCCAGACTCGGAATCCCAAACGGACATCAGCATCACTGAAATGCGCTTAAAGCGAAACTTAGGAAATTCCTTCAAAAAAGCATACTTCCACAATATACGCTGAAACTCTCCCGGGTTATCCAAAACCCGATTCGGACATACGCCCAAGTCCGAAATCATCAAACGAACCTGGTGGAACCTTTAAATCCTGATTTGGAGGTCTTTTACTCAAAATTCCAATCTTAGTTGATTCTTCTAACTTAAAGCTTCTAAAATGAGAATTTCTTTACAAATCAACTCTAAACTGTCCGAACTTCAATTTCGACCACACCTACAAGTCATAATATTTAAAATGGAGCTGTTCATTACTTCAAACCACTGAACGACGTGCTAGAGCTCAAAACGGTCGGTCGGGTCGTTACATTCTGCCCCACTTAAACAGACGTTCGTCCTCGAACGGGCTAAGAACTGCTCTGGAGTATGATAGAAATGGTAGGCATGTAAAGGTAGTGAAGCAACAAATATATAAAAGGCATTGAAATCCAAGGAAGTACTAGGAATGAATAAAACAATTACTACTTCACTTTCCCCCAAATATCTGTCGAATCAATGTCCATTAATTAGTAACAAATAAATCATGCGCATGCAGGGTAAGGACAACCAGTCGGAGTCATAAGATAGTCATGTTCTTGCATTACCGAGGGTCGAATAGCCCGAACCATAAGTGCACCTCTCCAAAAAGTACTCACATCTATGCACTTCCGAGGATCGAACAGCCCGAACCAAAAGTGCATATTTCCCTAAAATAATCCTCTCTATGCACTGCTGATAACTTGGCTTTTTGCCTCGTTTTTTGTGCCCTTATACATGAATTTTTGATACAATTTTACACAAAATGGCCCCGAAAGCTTACACGTTGTGCTTGTTGCAGGATTGAACCAGAAATGAAGGCATTCAGTCTAAAATATGCTCAAAATAAGAGTGAATCCGGCACAAGGATCAAACCCAACAAGGTTGCTCAAGACAACAAGGCCACCGCGGCCGCGGTCGTGGTTTTGCGGACCGCGGTGCCTTTTCAATGAGTTCAGAAAATAAGACCATCATCCACCGCGGCCGCGGTCGAAGTTTCACGGACCACGGTGGAGTTCGAGTGAGATCCAGAAAATTGCAAGTAGTTTCACGGACCACGGTGGCAATCCAGTGAGGTCCGAATGTTTTCGCAGACCATGATTGTGTTTTCGCGGTCCGCGGTGGTCCTGCAGGGGTATTTTGTCCGAAAATTTGGCAGACTATAAATAGACTATTTTGTAATTTCTTTAGGGATCTGGAACATATCAGCTGTTTTTCAGAGTAGAGAGCTCGTGAATATTTTAGGATTTTTATTCTTTAGCTTTATTCTTGTATTTTTAACATTGAAAACTTCAATTTCATTGTTAGGAATCAATTAAATGGGTTATTCTTCTTCTCTATCATTGTTCTCATCTTTGATTATGAGTTGCTAGACCCATTAGCTAGGGTTGTGGCTCAACCCTAGTGTGGGTATGTAATGGGGTTTTGAAATTATGGTTGGGTAATTAATGGGCGTTGTCTATTTAGGATATTTCAAGGTTTTTATTGATATGATTAGTGGTTGCAAACATTAATTAACCTTTTCATGACTTGGTTCTTTCTTGAGAAAGAAGACTTGAGTCTAGAAATTAGCCTAATAGAAAATTAGGGCATTATCAAGAGATTGGTAGTCCCAATCAAAGGGGTTAAGCCCAGAAATGGTAAAACCCTACTTGAGACCTAGTTAACGGGTTAAATCTCGAGAGAGTAACACCCTACCTAAGCCTATATTGCTTGATTATTGGGCACCCAATTGGACTCAAGAGAGGAAATTAGGGTATAATCACTCAAACTACCGAGAGGTATAGAGTGAGTACCTTCATGCTTTGGCTATAGCTATATCCCTAGCAAATTCCCTGACCTTAGAATTGAATCCCTTTGTGTATCCACCTAGGCAACAGACACGACCCTAGTGCCTTTATCAATATTAGAAAACAACAACAAAAACTAAACAAAGTTAGTCATTAATTAGCTTACAAACAATAGAATACACTTAGCATAGTTCAACACCAACCAATGTTTAGAAGTGCAATTAGAAACACTCAAACCTTCTAGATCACTTATACACTCACTCCTATCTATAGGCTCCCTATGGATTTGATCCCGACTATTCGGGTAAAAGCTACACGACCCTTACTTTCATACTTATATAGTAGTGTAGGTGAGGCGTCACTTTTTGGTGCAATTGTCGGGGAGCTTTAACGGTGTGACTATATTTGTGACTAGAAGCGTAGTGTGTTTTTC
Source organism: Nicotiana paniculata (assembly GCA_005239505.1). Lineage (NCBI taxonomy): Eukaryota > Viridiplantae > Streptophyta > Magnoliopsida > Solanales > Solanaceae > Nicotiana > Nicotiana paniculata. Next base: position 9,961 of record ML359799.1, on the reverse strand, counting down.
TTTACTTCTATTTTTAACTCCCTTGTTTTATGTACTTAGGTACAATGGCCGATCCGCTAGGAAATGTGATTCTGGGGGGAGGAGGTTTATGACAATCAAGAAGATGAAATCAATCAAATTCCCCCACAAAGAAGAGGCCGACAGATGTTCCAGAACCTCCCCCACCTCCACAACCTAGAGCTGCTCCTCGGGTCCTTCCAAACGAGGGGTATGCTAGTGCAATAGTTCCTCCAAGGATTCGAGCGAGGAACTTCCAAATAACAAATGTTATGCTCGCTCTCCTAGAGAAAAGAGGATACTTCACCATAGCCGCCCACCAGAATGCCTATAAGCATCTCAAAGGCTTTGTTGATACATGTTGGGGGAGTAAGCGAACTAATGTGTCTGAGGACGCATTAAGGCTATGGTTGTTCCCAGTCTCACTTAGGGGAAAAGCATTGGATTGGCTTGAGCGTCTCCCAAACCATTCTATATCCACTTGGGACGAGCTTGCAGATAAATTTTATTGCAAAGTTTTTCTCCCCAAGCCACATGGCAGCCCTGCGAGATGGAATTTTTCCATTCAAACAAGAGCCAAACGAGCCCTTGCATGAAATATGGGAACGCTATAGAACCATGGTCAAGGAATGTCCTAACATTGACATGACCGAGGCTATGATACAACAAACATTCTACCGGGGAATCAACATGGTAAATCAATGTGTGGTCAACCAATTGGCCGGCGGTAATTTTATGAAGTTGACATACCCGGAGGCATGTGAGATTCTTGATGAAATGGCCGACACATCTTCGGCTTGGAAAGTAAAGAAAATGTGCCTCAAGGGGAAATCGGTGTGAATAGTCTCCACAAGGAACTCCAAGAACAAGGGCAAGCAATTGCCGAGCTTACAACAACCATGAACCAACTTGCTAAAGCCCAACTCCAACATTTTCAAGGGCCTAAGAAAGTAAATGCTATGGAAGGAGTTCATATGCAAGGAAACCAATGGAGACCTCGGGGGAATGTTAGGCAAAACCATGGTGATCAAGGTGATCAAGGGAAAAGTGGTCATGAACAAGATGAAAGTTACAATGACCAAGATGAGTATGTTATGTATGAAAACAACTACCAAGGGCAAGGTAATCCACAAAACTGGGGGAACCAAAGGCCACGAAATTGGAACAATAACAATGCTAGAAATTGGAGCAATACCAATGATCATCAATGCAACAACAATAATGACCGACAATGGGGGAGAAACAATGAAGGGAATTGGAATGGAAGAAATATAAACAACAATTGGGAGGTGAAGGTAATCGGGGGTCGGCTTTTCAAAGGCCCCTGATCTACCAACAACCAAGCAACCCTCCTCCATATCAATCTCATGGGCAAAGTTCTTCAAGCTCGGAAATGGGTCGGATAGAAAACATGTTCAAACATATGATGGAGAGGAATGCATAATCCGATGCCCAAATATCCTCTCACACTACTTCCATCCGAAATCTTGAAGTACAAATAGGCTAGATTTCACAAGCCTTAAACACACGCCCGAAGGGTGCACTACCAAGTGATACGGTAGTGAACCCCAAGGGTGGGAACAACAACAACACCGGTCATGCTATGGCGGTAACCACTCGGAGTGGAAAAGGTGTAGAGGCAAGTACTTCGGGACAAAAGAAGGTTCTTGATGATGATGAAGTTGTACCCCAGGATGACCTACCAGCTGATGTGGAGCAAGCATTGGATGAGCCAAGTGAAGGTGAGGTAAGAATTGACATTCATGACAATGGGGTGTATTTGGATAGAAATGTGAACCCATCTAGGGAACACATAATTGACATGCTGGAGCCGGTGGCCCCAAAGGCACCATTGCCTAGGCCACCTCACCCCTATCCTCAGAGATTGGCAAAATAGAAGCAAGAGACCCAGTTTAAAAAGTTCTTTGATATGATGAAGAGTCTTGCCATAAATGTTCCTTTGGTTGAGGCCTTGGAGAATATGCCATGCTACGCTAAGTTCATGAAGGACTTGGTGACAAAAAAACGATCTATGGAATGTGAGACCATTAGAATGACTCACCAAGTGAGTGCTATTGTTCACTCCATGGCACCAAAACATGAAGATCCGGGTGCCTTCACTATTCCTTGCACAATTAGGAGTGCAGACTTTGAAAACTCCATATGTGATCTTGGGGAAAGCATAAATTTGATGCCATATTCTGTGTTCAAGACCTTGGGGGTCGGAAAACCTAGAGCGACCTCTATGCGTTTGCAAATGGCGGACTGATCAATGAGAGGCCCCTGGGTATTATTGATGATGTCTTAGTGAGAGTGGACAAGTTCATATTGCTAGCAGATTTTGTTATCCTCGACTGTGAGGTTTATTTTGAGGTCCCTATTATCTTGGGGAGGCCTTTCCTTGCCACCGGGAAGGCTTTGGTCGATGTTGAAGCTGGGTAACTTACATTCAGAGTTGGTGATGAAAAAGTGATTTTCCACGTGTGCAAATCTATGAAGCAGCCCAACAGCATCGAAGTGTGCTCTTTTATGGACCTCGTGTCCGAGGTTATTATTGATGATGCCAGTGTTATGATCCATGTTGATGATCCTGTGGAGTTGGCCTTGTTGAATCACGAGGACCCGGTGGTGGATGTGTGCTTGAGAGCACCCATGCCTCTCAAGGCATGGGGTCTTATTCCTATGCTCCCAGAAAATTGTCATTGGACTTGGAGAACAGGAAGACCCTACCAACAAAGCCATCTATTGAAGAACCTCTGAATCTGGAGTTGAAGCCACTTCCTTCCTACCTCAGGTATGAATACCTTGGTCCCTCTTGTACTTTACCAGTTATTATTTCCTCTTGCCTAACAGAATTGCAGGTTGAATCAACTTTAAAAGTGCTAATGAGGAGGAAGAAAGGAATCAGTTGGACCTTGGCTGATATTCGTAGTATTAGCCCCACCTTTTGCATGCACAAGATTATATTGGAGGATGGAGCCAAACACTCTGTTGAACATCAAAGAAGACTCAATGAAGCTATGCAAGATGTGGTGAAAAGGGAGATCATAAAATGGCTTGATGCGGGTGTGGTCTATCCAATTTCGGATAGTGCTTGGACTTCCCCGGTCCAATGCATTCCAAAAAAGGGTGGAATGACAGTGATAAAAAATAATAAGAATGAGCTCATTCCTACAAGAACGGTATCGGATGGAGGGTGTGCATGGACTATCGCAAGCTCAACATGGTGACCCGCAAAGACCATTTTCCTTTATCATTCTTGGATCAAATATTGGATAGGCTTGCAGGTCGAGCCTATTATTGCTTCCTTGACGGGTATTCTGGATATAATCGAATTTTTATAGTCCCGGAGGATCAAGAGAAGACCACCTTCACTTGCCCATATGGTACTTTTGCCTTTGCTTGAATGCCATTCGGACTTTGTAATGCCCCAGCTACTTTCCAGAGATGTATGATGGAAATCTTCACCGACATGGTGGAGGACTTTCTAGAAGTATTTATGGACGACTTTAGTGTCGTCGGGGATTTGTTCGACGAATGCTTGAGTCATCTTGATAGAGTCCTTGCTCGATGTGAAGAAACAAATTTGGTCTTGAATTGGGAAAAATGCCACTTTATGTTGGAGGAAGGAATTGTTTTGGGCCATAAGATTTCAAAGAATGGCATTGAGGTTGATAAGTCAAAGATCGAGGTTATTTCAAAATTTCCACCACCTATTTCAGTGAGAGGAGTCCAGATCTTTCTTGGCCATGTCGGTTTTTACCGGCGGTTTATCAAAGATTTCTCTAAGGTGGTGAATCCATTATGCAAGCTGTTAGAGAAGGATGCCAAATTAAATTTTGATGAGCAGTGTATGCAAGCTCTTGAACTCTTAAAACACAAGCTCACTACCACTCCCACCATCACGGTACCGGTTTGAGGTGCCCCATTTGAACAAAGTGTTTCATCCAATCTACTATGCCAGCAAGACAATGAATTCTGCTCAAATGAACTACACAGTCACGGAGAAGGAGCTTCTAGCTATAGTCTTTGCCATGGAAAAATTTTGAGCTTATTTGATGGGTGCCAAAGTCATAGTTCACACTGACCATGCAGCACTCCGGTACCTCATGACCAAAAAGGATTCCAAGGCAAGACTTATGAGATGGGTTTTGTTGTCACAAGAGTTTGATTTAGAGATAGTGGACCGAAGAGGGAGTGAGAATCAAGTTGCCGATCATTGCCGGTTGGAGGAGCAAGGACGTTCTTGTGACGGACTTGAGATCAATGATAGTTTCCCGGATGAACAACTCCTTTCAATGTCCATGAGAGAAATTCCATGGTTTGCGGATATTTCTAACTTACTAGTCACCGGAGTTGTCCCTTGTGAGCTCTCTTCTAACCAAAGGAAGAAGCTTCGAAGGGATAGCTTGGATTTATATTGGGATGAGCCTTATTTATTCAAGATTTGAACCGATGGGGTAATCCGGAGATGTGTGGCGGAGGAAGAGCAACTAGCCATCCTTGAGTCTTGCCACTCCTCGTCGTATGGTGGTAATCACGGAGGGGTGAGAACTGCTTCTAAAGTGCTTAGTTGTGGGTTCTTTTGGCCCACTTGTATAAGGATTCTAGTACCCTAGTGAAGAGGTGTGATGAATGCCAAAGAGTCGGGGGAATTTCCAAAAAGGATGAGATGCCCTTAAACTTAATTCTCGAGGTAGATATCTTTGATGTTTGGGGCATTGACTTCATGGGGAAATTCATGAGTTCATGTGGGAAGACATACATCTTGGTCGCGGTTGATTATATGTCAAAATGGGTGTAGGCGATAGCCTTACCAAACAATGAGACGCGGAGTGTAATAGCCTTTCTCAAGAAGAATATCTTTACTAGGTTCGGCACTCCATGAGCCATCATCAGTGACGGGGGGTCACATTTTTGCAACAAAGCCTTTGACTCCTTGCTTTCTAAGTATGGGGTCAACCATAAAGTCACTACCTCATACCACCCTCAGTCTAGTGGCCAAGTTGAAGTGTCTAACAGAGAGATAAAGAGCATATTGCCCAAAACGGCCAATGCCAATAGGACCAACTGGGCGAAGAAATTAGATGATGCTCTTTAGGCTTACCAGACCACCTACAAGGCCCCAATTGGGATGTCCCCATATCTCTTGATCTTTGGAAAAGCATGCCACCTTCTGGTGAAATTGGAGCACAAGGCTATGTGGGCCTTGAAAAAGTTGAACTTGGAATGGGATGTAGCTGCAAATCTTAGAGTGGAGCAATTGAATGAGTTGGATGAGTTTAGATTCCATGCGTACTCCAGTTCGTCCTTGTATAAGGACAAAATGAAGTACCTACATGACAAATATGCTCGAGGTAAAGAGTTCAAAGTTGGTGACTTGGTCTTATTGTTCAATTCTCAGTTGAGGTTATTTCTCGGGAAGCTAAAGTCAAAATGGAGTGGGCCTTTTGAAGTGGTATTTATTACTCCATTTGGGGCTCTTGACCTTAAGAACAAAAGTTGTGAAGTCTTCAGAGTGAATGGCCATCGGGTAAAACACTATCTTGGCAAAGTTGATGACAGCCACGTGGTGGCACTTCTTTATCTGTAATGATCCCGGTAAAATGTGTCGTGCCGCGACGTTAAATCAGGTGCTTCTTGGGAGGCAACCCATGTGTCTTTACTTTCATATTCTTTGTTTTTCTTGGTAAAATAGGTTACACTTTTACACTAACTGGTTTTTGGATGTGTAGGATGATTTTGACATAGGAATTTGGCTGAGTATAGAAACAGAAGCTCATCGAAAATTGACTTCGCGGCCGCGGCCGACTTTTCGCGGTTCGCGAAGTCAATATGCTGCAAACACAGTTCTCTGGAAATGGACTTCGCGGCCGCGATCAACTTTTTGCGGTCCACGAAGCCCTTCTACCTCTTATGCCTTATGCCATTGAATGATCACGGACCGCGATCGATATTTCGCGGTCCGTGGTAGGTAAGTGGGGTGGTCCCCATCTCTCTCTATAAATAGCACTCTAGGGTTTTATTTCACATTTTTCCCACTGTAGCTGGTCTAAGCCACTTTCAACCGTGTGTCACTTTTGCATCCTCTGAAATTCATTGCTTGCACATACTTTCATCCAAACATCTAGTAAGTGTATTTGTGCTTCATTAACCTCTTAATTTCTTTATTTTCTTTAGGTTTCAATTTCTTTTTCATCATTAGTTTCTCTTTTTAGGCTTGTAATTGTTAGGGTTAGCCCAAATAGGTTCATAATAGTCCTTTGGAATGCGATTGCACTGATTACTTGTGTAGGACTTATCTCAATGAACACTTTAGCGTAGAAATTGCAAGTTCTGGGAACCCTAGGTCATTAGCCATTTTCGCGGTCCGCGGTCCATTCTTCGCGGATCGCGATGCTTCATTTTTCTTTTAATCTGTTGTTTCACGGACTGCGGTCACTGTTTTGCGGTCCGCGGTCCCTACTGTCCAGAAATCATACCACACTGGATCTAACTTCGCGACCGCAGTCAACTTTATGCGGTCCGCGAAGTCATTTCCAGTGTGTCTTGCTCAGTATGCTTAGACTTTCGCGGCCGCGGTCGACTTTTTGCGATCCGCGAAGTCAGTTCCAGTGTGTTTTGCCTCACTCCAGTATGCTTAGACTTCAGTGAATACTCAAGTTTCTGCACATCAATGTTTGGGAAACTAACCATGTTCACTTATGTGTACTTTGTAGGCAATGGTACTATCTCGTGGAGGCGGTCGAAAAAAGACTGGTAGAGGAGAAACTCAAAGGGGGAGAGGCCCAGGGGCACCAAGGCAACCATCAAAAGTTACATTGCCTCCTCAGTCATCACAACGTCCCAGTCGGGTTATAGACTCTCCTTCTTCACCATCAGGAAGTGAATATGCTCCGTCAGAGGAGGCCTCATCACAGTCATCTCCAATGGACCCGGTCTCATCTCTCCCGGACCCAGCACGTGCAGTATCCCCTTCTAAATCCGCCTCTAGTGCACACTCATACTCTATTTCCCCAACAGCTTCCTTATCTGGGGAGAATTCAAGTGACAACAAAGGGGATGCGCAGGTGGTTGAAAGGGTCAAGCGCACTCGGAATCCGGATGTGTGGAAGGATCGATTTGTTAGTGAGAAAGCCTTCCACAGATTCAGGGAGTTGTGGACTGCCTAGTCACTTATTCCGGAGCGCACCTTCTCAATGAAAGATCTATCCACTTACAACCCCAATGTGAGGCAGCAATTCCGAGACAGGAAAGGGTGGTCTTATTTCACTGAGCATCTCTTAGAGGCAAATGAGCATATAGTGAAGGAGTTCTACACTAATTTGATTTTTCTGGAAAAGGACTCAAAGGCATCCAAAGTCCGCAATCTCACAATGCCTTTTGACGAACCTTTACTAAATGATTATTTGGAGATGGATGATGTGGATGATTCTTTGTATCGTGAAAAACTTACAGAAAAGGATGCTGCGAGAAATTGGTCGGCTTTGCACTTGGCCAAGCCCGGGGACACCCCGGAGTGGTTACGGCTGGGAAGACTATCACCAGTAGGACCCTGAACTTCGAAGCTAAAGGATGGGAGACTTTTGTATGTAGCAGGCTAGACCCGACACATCATGAACAGAACCTCCCTCTCAATAGGGCTGTATTAGTAGCATAAATCATGGCTGGTTACCCCATCAATGTGGGGAATGTGATGCCCGAGGTCATTAGACGGGTGGTCAGCACAGGTGATACTTCTTACCCTTTTCCCCATTATCTGACCATGTATTGTGAATACCAGGAAGTGACTATGAAGCGCTTTGACACCAAAGTCAAGCTCAAAGCACATTTCTCCTGGTATGACTTGAAAGATGAGGATGACCCCAAAAAGAAGTCAAAGGGAAAGTCGGTTGCCTCCACTAGCCAGTCTGAAGAGCCAGTGGTGGTGGCGGAACCCTCACTTCCCCAGCCTGCCATTCCAGAGAAGGCTTCAGGCCCGTCTTCCTCCCTCCACCAGAGTTTATCCATGACTGCTCAACGGCTGAACATAACACTCACTAGCCTCACCAACTGGATGCAGAAAACTACTACAAAGTTGACTGCAATTTCTACAGTCGTGGCAGCCCCAGCTACTCCACCCCCACCACAGGTCCCACAGTCCATTGAGGACACTCTGAAGAAATTTTGGAGAAATAGAAGAAAATCCTGGACGCGGTTGGTACACATGAGACTACATTGACAAAGCTGGCCAAAGAAACAAAGAAGCTGAGGAAGACTAGGGCGTCAAAGGAGGAGATGGTGAAGCTGAGAAATGAGGTCGACAAGCTATCAGGCGATCAGATTCCATTGGAGATGCTACTAGCCGACTAATATGTGGCTAGAATTCATGGTTTAACACGTTATATGCCTTACATTTTATGTGCGTTAATGATAAAAATACACTTTTTATGTGCATAATGGAGTCTATTTCATGTGTAGGTGAATTGGAGATGGAAGCCAAGCTAAATGGATGCAAATACGTCAAAAATACGCTCAAGAGTCGAAAAGGAGCAACCCGGACTATAGTGGGGCGTTTTTTCCTTAAAGCCAGGCCTAACCTGGCTATAGTGGGGCGTTAGACCCATAAAGCCAGGACTAGCCTGGCTATAGTGGGGCGTTAGACCCATAAAGCCAGGCCTAGCCTGGCTATAATATGGCGTTTGGGACTTAACGCCTGGGTCCCGGGTCCGGTCAATTTCGAGTTTTGAAGGTTTTAAGTGTTTCCCGGTTTGAATAGAAGTCTCCTAGATGTTTATGGTTTATCCCAAACATATAAATAGACCCAAAAATACAACTTGAAAGGAGGGAAGCCATTGAAGTGAAGAAAAACTTGTGGATTACTACTCAGTGAAGCAAACATTGATTTTTATAGCTTTTATTTATTATTTTGTAGTTCAATTATGCAAGTTATTTTAGAATTGATTCTTATGAATATGAGTAGCTAATTTTCTTAATCTAGGGTTTTGGTGGAACCCGTTGGGGGATAAACTTAT